>JAHDVF020000002.1:0-138212 GCA_022606425.2 Lepidostoma basale
TAGCTATTTATATACTGTAAAGAATTTTTTTAATTGCGTTTTATAATTTTTATCATGTTTGTGAAAGGTGCTTAAAAGTGTTGTATTAATACTATATTTTTCAAAGGTATTCATTATATATTTTATTTGACTTTATCAAAAACTTTAGGCAGTAGGTAAATTTTATAACCTAAGCCTCCCTTCATACTAAAGAAACTATGAAATATTAAGGGCGCTATTAAATTTTAAAATGCGTCACCATTTAAAGTTAGCTTCCATTTCTATAATGGAAAGTAAAACATAACTCATCGTGCTTTGCAAAGCGTTAAACCAATTATAGAAGTCTTTACTAAGTGTAATATTACTGTGTAAGTAATAACAGGGATTGTGTTATTCTCATCCCCTGTTTTTTTATATCAAGGGGGGTTGATCTCCTGCATTGTTCCCTCTTACATAACCGTCCGGGGCTCGTTTTGTTAAAATAATCAGTGACAAGTGCCCATGGCGCGGGTTTCATTATAAATTGACCCGAAATTTTTAATTTAGTGCAACTTTTATTACATATTAGAAGTTATACAATTTTGCACTACTTCTAGAATACAAATACTTTATTGTTGTTGTGATGCGTAAAATATGAAAAATATTTTTTCTTGAAAAAATCGGTGATATCGAAACCGGTCGTTTGACCCAATTACTGTAAACAATTTTTTTTAGCTATTATATTGATTCTCTTAACATGTGATAGGTACCCAATCTATCGGCATTTTATTGTCACGTGAATTCTACACCAGACCAAAGACAGTGTGACAATCACACTGCCATCGCCGGGAATCGAACCCGGAACCTTCGGTATGGAAGTCAGAACGCCTGCCACGAAGGTCGTCAAGTTAAATGATTCATTAATTTTTTTTTCTATTAATTTCAATCCCAGGGATTGGTTTGCAGCAAAGTGCAACATTTTTGATGGTTTTCTTTCGGAAATATAATTAATGAAAAGTTTCTTCATATTTATATTTATTTTTTACTTGTCCATCTTCGTTTTCGTTAGCTCATTACCATCGTCTGGTATTGAAACAAGAATAATAACATTAATTTAACTCAGTCGTTGAATTCAACCTGATTTAAATATGTTAAGTGTCAGTGAGGCAGTGTTCGTAAAAAATATATTACAAATTCTGGAAAGAGTACTGCTTCACTGATGTCGACATATTTAGAATCCAACTGAGATACTCGCATGTTTCATATCGATATTGTATTTTTGTTTACCGTTTTGTGTCCAAATGAGTCGCCTTAATATTTTTCGTTTGCAATGTCTCATTTGTATATAAGAAAAATAAATAATAATAATTAAATAAAACGATGTTTTTTAACACCAGTCCGTCGAGAATCCGGTTGCTGTCGAAATAAAGACAAAAGTGGAAGTAGTAAAAAAACATCGTTTTATTTAATTATTATTTAAATTGAGCTTATCATGAGATTTCAGTAAAATCATGTGATTATCTTAAAAATAAATAAAATTCATTTACGATATTTTGTATAGCACCATTTTCGTGGGTAACTTAACTCAAGGGCATTTAAATAAGTTTAATACGATTAAATATTTAATAATTAATATGAATGAAAACATCTGATTCTAATAGTTTTATTATATTATATAATAGTATATGAGAATGACATACTCGTATTTCACATTTTTAAGGGGTTATCAAATGTATTAGTATCTAGTTAAGCATATTTGTTCAAATGAAAACAATCGTATACTTTTTTTTGTGTAGACACTTTATATATACATTAATATGTATATGAATTATTCCAGAGTAGATAGTGCCAAGATAATTTAAAATAACTCTTCAATTATTCCATCGAGATTTCATAAATTGAAATGATTAAACTAACAACGAAGTAACTTTATTTTAATGTCGAATAGATTTAATTTTTTCGATTAATATTTTCGAGTAATAAAGATAGCGACATTAAGTCCGCCAGGGCATGGTGGGGTTTAAATATGCTTCGGGGAAGGATAACAAAGTCGCAAGGGATGTTTTAGTTTAATTGGCAAATGAAATGACTGCATTTTAACGGTTGCATTTATGTCGTTAGCGAATGTTCGGATTGCGTGCAAAGTTGTGAATGGCTCTTTTGTGGCTTTACACGATTTGATATTTCATTACAACTTAATAAAGTTGGCCGGTTTGAAATTTGATCGCACGTAATGCAATATGAATGTAATGATAACAAAAAAAATAGATACAAAATTTCTTAATTATTTTCATTATTATTGCTTCCATCTTCTGATCAATGGCAGCAAGCCGAATCCGGTTGAACATAAACACAAGTGGAAGTACACTAAATACATAATAATTTAGAAATTTTATATAAGTTTTTTTAGTTTTCATTATTTCAATAAATTTCAATTAAAAACATTAATTATTCAATATGAATGTATTCAAATTTTTTTACAAAAGGAAGCATTATTTTGAATGTTTTTTCTTTATTTTCAGGTAAATTTGAATCATCTGATAAAGATTTCATTATAATCAAACGCCAGCTGAAAGTCAAGTAAGTACAATTTTTTTAAGAAATTACCTTATAAATCAATTCTAACATATTAAACAGAATATATTGTATATACCTTCGGAAGCAAAAAAATCATTTTTTCTCTTCCTCCAGTAACTTTATCTGGTATTCACACGTGAGGAGAATGGATCCATCTAGACTTCCCCTCATTGTGTAGCACGGTCAACCCCAAGGTAGACATCCCCCGGGCAGACCACTAAAGAGATGGATCGACAGCTGGGAGTCGACCTCGCAAGAGGCCAATTCCTCTTAAGAAACATGCCACAAGGCCCACACTAAGAATAAAAAGAAGAAGAAGAAGCCCAGTGTCTTATCCGGTCCCCTCGACCTTGACTTTTACTTAAAAATAGGCATCTCTGCCCTTGGCAGGTCGAAACAGCTCCTCAATAATTCAAAGTTCGCCCGGGCCGTGGCTTGATTCTTATTCATACTGAGGACCTTAGGAATGATATCCAGAGTAGTTTCCCCTTATCTTTTCTAAAGATAATCTGTTGAGGTTACCTTTCCTTAAGAATACGAATTAAGAGATTTTATTATTGGTATAACTTAGCAATTAAGATTTTGTTTTCTCTCGTTACAATTGTACTACATACAATATATAAAAACATACCATGTGTATTGTATTTGTGAGTGCGGTAAATAGATTTTTTTACCACCTTTATGGCTTACTCAAATCTTACTAAAAGTATTTTGAATAAAATAATGAAAGGATCAATAAGATGTTTTTTTACAAATGGAAAGAATTAATGAAGAAAGAATGGTAAGAAAAGTATATGTTTACGATCTAAATGGAACTAGGAATAGAGGAAGATCTAGGAAAAAACGTTACACTATCAAATAAATCAAATTTAATATTGAATGTAGGCCACGCGAGGAGTCGGAGAAATTGACGTGCGTGCATAAAACGACGAATGAATGTTGAGGTTTCGAGATAAACATGTCAGAAAAGAAAAGTGTGGCAGTCCATTTTTTATACCTACCCCTTTGGGGAAACAGCGTGATTGTTGGTAAGTTTTTCATAATAATAATAAATTTCTACCGTAAAATAACAATATTTGTTTTTATACTCGTATTTTAGCCATTTTTCTGCTGGTATTTGGATATTTTTAATTACGGGTTTACACACTACTTTTATAACCGAAAAAATTATATAATCAAGGCTTTTTAGTTTTATTAAGATAAAACTAAAAAGCCTTGATTTATACATTATTATGTATTAAAACTAAAATCTAATATACTCGTATTCACTATCGTTATTTTACCTAATACAAACAGTGTGCTTTATAGGTACATAAGTATACTTATTTAGATTTACGACATGTTATATCCAAAGTTCTTAGTTGCTACCACTCTTCCCTTCCGTCCTCCATTTAAAGTTTCGCACCCCCGCCACCGGGTAAACCACTGCTGTCTCTTCCTCCCTGTCCGCGGCCACCCCCTCTTTTGTAGTGTTGCCACCCCAATGGTTGATGAATTCTTGGCCCTCGGGCTAAAAACACCTAGGTAGGTACAGATGCTGGGTATTTTGGGCTGCGTAGGTTTACTCGTCATTTGCTAGGTAATTTAAATAATTGCAATATTGCGGTATTGTATATTTTGATCCTAAAATTTCTTAATCTAGAACAGTAAGATGAGTTGTATATAATTATTTTTTTCTGTGCGTGTGTCGATCGTAAAAATGTTATAATCGCGCTATAGTGCCACCTTTATGTATAAAAGCGAAGCTTAAAGTTTGCCAAAGAAAGATGAAAGTAGGATACTGCCAAAGAAATGAGATCACTGAGAAGATTGTGGAGGAAAACGATATATGATAGAATACCGAGCGACGAAATAAGAAAAAAATGTTATACAGGTGATTGCATCATTTGAATGAAAAAAGGATTGATGGTTTGAACAAATGGAACGAATGGTTTAGAAAAGATTTGTTAAAAAGTTGTATACAAGCAGTGTGAATAAAATAAGATGGCGACGATGGTCGAGGAGAACATGGCAATACCAAATTAATCAAATACTAAAAAGCTGTCACATGCGAAGTCAAAAAAATCGACGAGCGTTCATGTTACGATATATAATATAGAGGAAGCTCGAGAGGTATGTCAGGATAGAGCAGTGTGACGGTCCATCCTCTCTGGCTACTTCTCCAGGGAAATGGCGTTATGGTTAGTTAGGTTATTAGTTTATAATCTTCTTCTTCTTGAGTTAGACTCCCAGTTGTCCTTCCATTGGAGGTCTTCCACGAGGTCGAGTCCCATGAGGCTGATTATGTGTGCAATATAGGGGATTGTGCAATAATAACATATGGCGTTGAAGCAAGGGCAGACACAGTAAAAACCAAACAAGTTTTGAGGACTTCCGATATGAAGACACAGAGGTCGATAGCAGGCAAGATACTAAGAGATCGCGTGAGGAACACCAGAATAGGAGGGAAATGTGAGGTTGAGGATATTATAAGATGGAGCAGACAGCAAAAAGGACTGGTACGATCATGTTTTAAGAATAGACACTACCTTACTCCCCTAAATTGCACTGCATAATCAGTTTATAATTGCGTAGATATAATAATTTGTGATAGAATCGCACGGCTGTATGAAGGAAGCACTGCTGGTGTCGAGTAAATGAAGATCTTACAACCTGGTTTCAGTTTTTTTAAGTTGTCAAACTGCGTTGCATAATGTCCCCATATATGGACAAGGATATGATAGAGCTGAAAGGGTTGGATGCAGGCGCCAAAATAAGCAGAGTGACTATAAGCTGTCTGACGTATGCAAAAGACGCCATGTGTCTCGTAGACAGCGAGCATGTACCACAATTGTCGGAGTTTAATATATGTCAGTTATGTATGGGAAACGATCTGTATGATAAATCTGAGTATGTTTAAAAAACTTCCTTTAAAAAAGAAGAAAGCGTAAAAGTGGACAAAAATAGCGTGAATGGTAAAATTCTAGAACAAGTGGACAAATCTGTATATTTAGGTAGTATATTTACACAGGACGGGGGAGTGGAGAGGGATATCCGTATAATAAATGGTTGTGGTAGGTATCGAAATGATGGGTGAAATTAAAGTTGTCAGCGCAAATAAAAATCAAAACACAAAACTTAAATTTCAGTGCACAATCGTGTTCTTGTACTGATATTTAAAAATGGAAGTGATTAATAGAACTGGCTTTAACTGGATAAAAGTAAAAATGAGATTTATTCAACGAGTATGTGGTAAATCTCTACAGGATAGAGTTCCAAATGTAGAATTTAAATTTATGGAATAAAGCTCATGAAATCAAAAGCATTATTTAAGAAAAAAAGGATGGCAGCAAGCTGTCAAAACTAGTCGAGGCCAAAAATCAATTGGAATAAAATAAAACACGTATTATAGTGAAAAAATTATATATCATACAATATACTCGTATATTTTTTTTGTTCATAATTTTCGTGAAATAAAAACGTCAGAATCAATATAATAAAGAAGAATGTTTCCGCTAATGCTATGAAAGGAGCAAAAAATAAAGTATGACCAAAAACACGAGATACGATCAAATCAATCAACATTTTAATGTGAGGCTTATGAAAAGCCAGAGAAATCGACGTATGTGTATGGCACTAACTTACTAACCATCACGCCATCTCCCCGAAGGTGTAGACAGAAAGAATCGACTGCCACACTTTTCTTTCCTGACGTATTTTTCTCGCTTCCTCAACATTCATACATCGTGTCATGCACGCATGTCGATTTCTCCGACTCCTCACGAAGCTGACATTTAATATTTTATTTATTTGATCATGCCACGTTTCCTCGGTCTTTCTTTTCTTCTAGATCCATTTACACCGTTAACATATACTTATTTTACCATTCTTGTATTTACATGACACGATTTATGATGATAAAGTGTGAAAAATATGTCTGTAAAAAAACTGTATTGTAATCTGATATTTTTTACCACCTACGATGGTTAGTTTGTTAATTAGCTTCGAAAATAAACAATTTTTTCCTCAACATGAATATAGCCACCCTGAACTAATACTGATACAAGACTGACTTGAGAATGGACCCAATTGAACAACGTGATTAGTTTTCAATTCTGCATATATCTCAAACGGCAGATGCTTTAAGATAGTAAGCTCGCCTGACAAGCACGCGTGACATCTCATTTCCCCCATTCCTCGCCTCACGCGAGTAGCACCTCTGGCGTCGCGGCGCCGGAAATACACAACCCGACGGCTGCGGTGCGACCGGAAACGCCGGCCGCCGTAAGGCTATTCTCACACTTAGACAGAACGGCAAAGTGATTTAGATTGTTAAATATAGTACACTACAATCAAATGGAAACCACAACAGTAAAATAATTCAATTTCGACAATTATTTAAAAAATATATAAACAATAATATTTAATTTTGTCTATATGCGCCATAAATTTGTATTGCAAATTCATTTAATAACGTAAATCACTTCACTTATTTATTTATTTATACATAATACATAAATGAGACATAACAAACGAAAAACATTTAAGGGACTCATTTGGACACAAAACGGTGTTACAAAGATAAGACAAAGATAACACAACATGAAACCAAAAAATCATACGTATCAGAAGGAACCCAAATATGAGGCAGTACTCTTTCCAGAATTTGTAATATGTTTTTTTTATGAATACTGCCTCGCTGACACTGAAAATGTCCAAAACCGAGACGATTAGATTCAACGTCCGAATTGCTTCTTCTACTGGCATAACCAAAGGCAGGTTGGTTCTGCGTGACGGAGCAAAGAACAAATTATCAGAAACAAAAATACCTATTTGCTCCAGAACATAGGGGTTCTCAATAGAGCCCCGAATTAGTTTGAAAAAATGCTAACGCTAAAATAAATAACGCTTGCTAACATGATAAATTAACATTACTATTTATCTGATAATTTTCAACATATTGTAAAAGCAAGGTGTGAGAAAACAGTTAGGTAATGACGATATGTTTATTTTTAACTATGCTGGCGCTGTCGGAGATAATACGTTACATGTATATTTCAGTTAATTTGAAGCGACCGCAGAGGAAAGGATGTGAATTTTTTGAACGACATTTTATTTTTCGAATTTAAATTTGTATTATATGTTCCAGGAATATGTTTTTTTATTTTGAAGTGTAAGTAGCTTCGAATTATTGCCCGCGGAAATTTTTGCAATATCGCAAAAAAGATCGTGAAACAATAACACCCATACACACACAACACAATGGGTATGTATGACGTTCCAATTATCCGGCTCGCGGGTAGGTGAGGGAGGCGACAGATTGAGGTGTCACCGCAAGACAGCGGCTGCGGGCGAACAATGGCGCACGCCCCGCGGCACGGCACCGCGAGCCGGATTAATATGCACGGAGCGGATGTGTATGTATGTGAAGGTGAGATTTGTTCTGTTTTTGAATTTTGTATTTTTTTTCACCTAATAGCATTATTTCCTTCACTAAATCGTGTAATTATCTTATAGAATAATTTAAATACGTTATATCAATTTCTTAATTTGAATATTGTCAGTCGATTAGCTTTTTATTTCTCCCACTCATGATTTTACATAAAAATATAATTTATTTAAAATACTGAAATTTATTAATTATAGTTAAGTTACAATAACAATGCAACTTATATGTAAAGGAACAATTAAAAACACATTAAACTTCTTCTTCTTCTTCTTCTTCAGCCATCTTCCCTCTATCCTATTATCATATTACTGGTTACAACCCGTGAAATATTCACGGAAGTAAAGATTTTCTACCCTTTAAAAACTTGGTTCACTGTACAATCGTAATCAATAATAAGTTTTAACTTTTAATCTAAATCGTTTTTTACACGCACGTTAAAAATTTCACAATTGACAATTCCAAAGTATTTTCCTTTTGTTTTCAACACTACTGTCATAAAACTATAATCAGAACAAATTTCAAAATGATCCAGAAACGTTCACTACGAAGATTCTTAGAATTTTTCGAATTACTTTCGGAGGAAATCGAAGTATTCCTCTCTTGCTCTCTTGTATTAAAAATATTCCAGTAATATTTCTTAATGATATCCGAGATGTGATTATCGCATATCATTACCACTATGGCATTCGCTAATTATGTATATTTATTAATAAACACGCTGTCTTTATTCCTAATTAAAGTTTATTTTTCCTGACATATTTCAAAAGTTTTAAACGTGATAAAGGAATTCGAAAAATATCGTTTAAGATAAACTGGAAAAAAACAATATTTGTAAATACAGTGCTTTTATTCATAAAATTCACCAATCAACTTCGGTTCCAATTGTATTTTTTTAACTAAATATAACCATAATTAAGTACCAACTTGAGAAACTGCTGTAAATTTATTATTATTATTGCTTGAAAATTTACGTATGAAGGATAAAATAATATAATGATATATTTACATATTTTTATTTGATTACTTCTTTTCGTGCGAGATAAAGATGTGCAAAAATCAATCTTAGTCTTCCGTTTCCGTTTTTATCAATTTTTCACTCCAATAACATATTGTTTTTTTTATTTGTTTATTAATTTCATAAACCAATGTTTTTATTTATTTATTGTATGATATCTAACACGTTAACAATTGTTTTTAAATGAAGAAAAATATGACTTTAATTTCTCGTTCACACAATCATACACTATTATTTATAATCGTTAAAAACTCCATAATATTTTCTTTTTTTTAGATTTGGTCCTCTTATATTTTCCTCTTATACTAACCTTTTATTACAGATAATGAAAATATCCAAAATCCGTTTTATAAATTCAATATGGACCCAAAGTGTATTTGCGAATTGAGTCATAATAACGTAAAAGGTTCGCAAACTGCCTTTTATTGGCCCCAAATCGTAAATCGGGTTCACACGGGTCCTAATCCCCGTCCGTACCTTAATTTGAGTTTTACTACCGCCGCTCCTGGTTGCTCCCAGGTTTAACGGTATTTGTTTCGACTTTTTTGATTTTATTTTTAAAAGCAGTTTGTTTTTTATTTCAGATTAAAAAAGGGTGATTTTTCCAATTCTCTAAATGGTATCCAATTCCTGGCAAGTGTCCAATAGCTAGCAGGATTATAAAATATTGTTTTATTATTTCAACAAATTACAATTTAAAAATTATAAGTTGCTTTGAATATTCAATTTATTTCTAGTTTATTTATTTATTTAAATATATCCAAAGCATTTTAGAAATATTTTCCAAAAACTAACTAACTAACTAACCATCACGCCGTCTTCCCAAAGGGGTAGGCAGAAAGAATGGACTGCCACACTTTTCTTTCCTGACATATTTCTCTCGCTTCCTCAACATTCATACATCGTGTCATACACGCGCGTCGATTTCTCTGACTCCTCACATGGCCGACATTCAATATTTGATTTATTTGATCGTGCCACGTTTTCCTCGGTCAGATATTTTCCAATACACTCAAAAATTAATACATAATAGAAAGAGCGAGGAACATGAGATGGATGACAAATTAATAAAATTAATATACAATTATAATAAAGATAGTACTTCCCTCAGGTGAGCCAAACTATCACAAAAATATAAACCAGCATCGCGTCCAAGATTGAGTATGAGTTACTGAATTTTTTATTTGCGTTAACACGGTGGAATCTCATTATGATTTTTAAATGAATGAAAACACTGTTTTTACATTTTTGAGTTTCGAAGGCTTTACAACTTCTTAATCGGGAGTTCATATATTTCAACAAACATAAAATTCAATCCATCTTGCGTGACCAATCCATCTCGCATGACCAATCCATGGATTAGTCATGTGTTGCGACACGAATGTTTCCTGCATGATGTATTGAAGGGAATGATCGAGGGATCAATTGGCAAAGGACGACCTCGCCAGGAGTACCTAGACCAGATTTGCCGAGATATGGGCTGCACCTCTTATGCGGAGTTAAAGAGATTTGCCGAGGACCGAGCGGAGTGGAAGAGGAGATGCGTCGCCTTGCTGCAGACCAATCTTTTGATTGAGACCGGAGAAGAATAAAACTCAAGTATTTCAACAAACATAAAATTTGACTAAATATTATTCGAAATAATATCACTGATTGGCCCATAAAAATTGCAAAATTTAACTTAATACATTAATTTAAAACACTAGAATTTGTACAACATTTTGAATGTATACAAATTCTTGTAGACAAATACTGGATTTTACCCATTGCGGATATTATTATTTTATAAGGATTAATTGTATCTCAATAGAGACGAAGATGTAAATTGTTTTTTTCTGGGAACAGAATGTGGTGGCCGAGGCGTTTACAGGACTATCATTGGTTGGGTTGAACGATCGCTTAATGTTTAACAACATTCCCCATTCCGCCCTTCTTATGACCACCACATCTGACAACTTTTTGGAACTTGTATATATGCTAGAATCCCGCGCTTATCTTTACATATTACGGGAATGTTGTAAAACACAAAGCGATCGCTCAACCCAACCAATGACAGGTCAAAGTCCTGTAAGCGCCTCGGCCTCCATATTCTGTTCCCAGAAAAAAACAATTTACATCTTCGTCTCTATTGAGATACAATTTATCCTTTTAAAAAAAATAGAATTTGTAATTTGTGCAAAAAATAATTCGTTATAATTTTCATCGGGCAACATTTCTACAATAGAATTGTGTTACATTACGTTAACACGTGTTGATAAAATTCACAATTACTACGTTATGAATTAAAATATCACAAATGGGTTTTACGATCCCTCGGATACATTTCCAGCAATAAAACCACCACATATTTCAGAGCTCTCCGAAAGACAACATAATCAAAAAGCGATTACTCTCACGAGCACATTGTTTCTCACATTAAATGAAGCGAATGATCAATTTGACGTCGTGCCATCTAAATCCGGACAATAAAGCCATCGCCGCCGCCAGTATCCAGGTTTTCCGATCGTTTAGAACGGGTTCGGCAATAAAATAAAATCAACGCTAGGGTGGAGGAGACAGAGGCGTCTCTATGAAAATTTACGTACAATATCTATGCATTTAAAATATAAGAATTATTTTTCCATCTGGATTATGGCTTTGCCAATAATTTCCAATCGTTAAGATCGATATTAGAATATTAGTTGTGATCCTAATCACTCGTGCAATTAAAAGTGAGACAATCGAAAATATCAGTCTTGTCAATACGAGTAAAAAAATAAATCTTATAATATTAATTTAAATGACGCGTTTTTAAAATACATGGTATTTTTAAATTCTCGTATAAATTTTCAACACAAATAAAGACGAATGTAGAACAGTGTGATGGTTAATTTTTTCTGCCTATCACTTCGGGGAGACGGCGTAATTGATTGTTAGTATTTTTTTATAATAATAAAAACATGATTATTAAATAAAATTGACCACTGGTAAATGATTTAAATATCTTTTTGTCTACGTGATTGGGAAATGGCTTTAATCGTATTAAAAGCAAGCTTTAAACGAGCTTCCCATGAATTTAAGCCGCAAGACGAAAGGAAACATCTAACCATACTTATGATGATATATAGTATCTAAAATAAGAGCAATAAAAAGACACTTGTCACTTTATTTTCACATGATTCTATGCATATTTCCTTTGATGTTTCCATCGATCTGGCTCGCGCTGTATTGATGCAAAGAGCTTTTTCTTTTTCTGTTTGTGCCATATCGGGTTGATGAAAACGGCTGTAGGCTTCTCTGTCTTGAACCGACTGGAATAACTCGTTCACGCTCCTTATAACAGATCAATATTTGATGTTGCACTACCAGAAAAAATTTAGTAATTCAACAAACACAAAACAAACGAACCATCACGCCGTTTCTCCGAAAGGGTAGGCAGAGAGAGTGAACTGCTACAATACTCTATCCTTACAAACGTCTCTAGTTTCCTCTACATTTATACAGCGAGTCATACATGAACGTCGACTCTTCCAACGTAGCCGTAGCCGTAGACTTCTAACGTAGCTGACCTTTAAACGAAATATTAATAATTAAAATATAAATTCTAATGTGACAATATGGCGAAAAGTCACGTGTCGCCCTTACGGGTGGTTCGATAGGGGTGAAGCAACAGGCTGCGGCTCACCTACCCTCACAGGGCCGGCGGGGGCGGGAAACACCTGCCCGGTTCCTATTGACAAGCGAACTTTTCCGATAAACGCCGCGAACAACTAATGTACTGAATAACAGACGGCAATTTCGCGCCTGGTTTGGTGCCTGAAAAATGGCTGTGTTGATTCTATATTTTTTTAGTACCTGTTGGAATTGCGCTTCGATTCCCGATTGATAATTTTATTTGTCAGGCGAAACCACTGCGACTGGGTTCTATAAAGCCGTAGTAGAATATTAACATATAGAAAGTAGATCTCATTTATGATCTCTTTACTTTCGTATGTGCAATGCGATAAAACAATTTTTACACTAAATATACCAAACGGTCAAAATGGGAGGTTTTAAATTGATTTATATATTTCTAATTTAATATATAACCATAACTATCCTATAAATAATACGAAAAATAATATTGTTTTATAATGCTTTAGAGAAGAGAAACATGTCATTCACATAAAATATAATAAAACTTCTATAAAACAGGCGTTTTCATTCGTATTATGTAATTTTTATGGAGTTTTTACATCACTGTTAAAGAAAAAAAAATTGTTGATCCTCTAAGTTTATACACATGCTTAACATAAACCAATTAAAGTATAATATATTTCTTGAAAGTTCTATCCAAGGAGTGCTGATGCAAAATGCAAAAAGAAGTCAATGTAGACGAAGAAAAATAAATAATAAAATGAGCGTGCGAGTCAATACGTTAGAATGTATTGTACAACAAAATAGGTCTGAACGTTAAAGAATATAGGTTTGAATGTACAAATAAATAGGTTTGAAAAATCAAGAAAATAGGTTTAAGTGTGCAAAATAGAACAAACTGACATATTCTCGTTAGTTAGCTCGTCAATATTTTAATAAAAAAATAATAAGTTTATATTGTAGAATGTATTGTACAACAAAATAGGTTCGAATGTACAAGAAAACAGGTTTAAATGTCCAAAATTTAACAGAATTATAATACATATTCTCTCTTCTAGCTCCTCCGGGAAAACGTGTGTTTGTTTGTTAGGTTTATCAATATTTTAATAAAAAAATAATAAGTCCATATTGTAGAATGTATTATGCAACAATATAGGTTTAAATGTCAAAGAATATAGGTTTGAATGTACAAAATGTATTTTTAAATATACAAATAAATAGATTTGAGTGTACGAGAAAATAGGTTTAAATGTCCAAAATAGAACAGACTGACATATTCCCTCTTCTAGCTCCTCCGGAAAAACGCGTGATTGTTTGCTAGTTAGCATGTCAATATTTTAATTAAAAAATAATAATATATTATTGAAGAATAATTATTCTTGAAGTCTACTTTGTGGTAATAAAAGTGTTGTTATACAAAGAAAAAAAGAAGTTTTTTTTTTGTAAAACATTATTATAAAAAATAATAAGTTTATATTGTAGAATTTATTGTAAAACAAATATGTTTGAATGTCAAAGAATATAGGTTTGAATGTTCAAAATACGAGGTCTGTTCAAAAAGTAAATTTTATATTTTTTCAAAAAGTATTTATATATTCATGAATATCTATTTTGTCCCCTTCAAAGTAATTCCCCTCGGATATAATACATTTATGCCAACGTTTTTTCCAATCCTCGAAGCACTTACATTTTTTGTGATCTTGTTCAACGATGCCGTCTTTAAATCGTGGCGTAGCGTCGTCCTTTCATGGGCCTGTTTTGGACAGGAAAAAGTCACAGTCTGTACCATTACTGTGTTGTTTTTGGCCAAATATTCTGTGTCAGGGGCGTTATCATGGTGCAAAAGCCAGTCCACTATTTTGGCGTACTACAAGAACTCATGATGCACCACGCCCCTGCAATCGAAGAAAACTGTGAGCAAAACCTTCACGTTCTTGGATGCGGCAGCTTCCATTGGGACAGTTTCCACGTCATAACCATAAACCCATGATTCGTCACCAGTTATGACCCTCTGGAGCACATTTGGGTCGTCACGGACCGAGTCCAACATCTCCTGAGCAATGTTAACGCGATGCTGTTTTTGGTCGAAATTGAGCAATTTTGGCACGAATTTCCGGCGACCCGACTCATGCCCAAATCATTGGTTAAAATCGAATGGCACGAGCCAATCGATATGTTTAGGTCCTCAGCAACTTCTCTAACGGTGATTCGACTATTGGCTAATACTATTTTCTTCACTTTATCAATGTTTTCGTCTATTGTTGACGTGCTCGGGCGTCCGGCACGCTCTTCGTCGTTCATATCTTCTCGGCCCTCTGAGAACATTTTGTACCACCGATAAACGTTGCTTTGGTCCAAGGTAGCTTCACCATATGCCACAGTCAACATTCAAAATGCGTCCGCGCACTTTATTTTGTTTTTCACACAAAATTTGATACAGATTCTTTGATCCATTTTTTGGAATAGGCAAAAATCGAAGACGAGCCAAAACACATCCAAGCAAAACAGCTGTCAAAAATTAACTAAACATTCCAAATGGCCGACCTTATCAGCATAAGTAAGGGACATGAGTACCAACATAACGCTACAAAAAAATCAAAAATCAAATATACGTAGCCAGCGGAAATTCAAAATTCGCGATACTTTTTGAACAGACCTCGTATATGTTTTTATGTACAAATAAATAGATTTGAATGTACAAGAAAATAGGTTTAAATGTCCAAAATAGAACAGACTGACACATTCTCTCTTCTAGCTCCTCCGGGAAAACGCGTGATTGTTTGCTAGTTAGCTTGTCAATATTTTAATAAAAATCAATAAGTCTATATTTTAAATAAACGTTCCCACACACATATAACAGCTAAACATTGGCTGACTGTTGTAGTAAACTGTGTCATATTTGTTCACTGTTTTGGCGTCCATTTGAGCAGTGAACTATCTGGAATTGACAGTGTAAATACGAGAATTTAAATGGCGGCCATTACACGTGCCGATTTCCACCATCAGATGTGGCGATAATGATCAAACGAGTCGCGAAACATTTCCAGTGGGAAATTCTGTTTAATCCTCTCCATTTTGCCAACACAAAGAGTTTAGCTACGGGGACAAATACGCATTACTAACCAATATGGAATACACATCGGAGTATTGTTCCATAACTCAAATTTGATTATTATTTGCTAAATAACATGTGTTTTCATATTTCACCGCCACAAACACTCCTCTTTCCACCGCATTATTTATGAAAACAATTTCCTGTAGTAGATTGTGAAAGCTTAAAAAAAATTGAAAAATAAGTTGAGGAAGGCCAAGGAAGACATGGCATGACAAAATTAATATTTTACTGAAAGGCGACCATGTTCGAAATAGGAACAATCGATGAGGTGCGAGAGTTATGTCAGAATAGAACAGTGTGGCGGTCCACCCTCTCTGACTGCCCCGGAGAAACGGTGTGATGGTTAGTTAGCTAGTTCTTCTTCTTCATCTTCCTCAGCCTATTCCCGTCCACTCCTGGAAAAAGGCCTCCTCCATTCGCTTCCATGTCACTCTGTCTTGTGCAGACTGCATCCAGGTTATTCCGACGTGTCTGTTCAGATCATCCTTCCACCGTAGTTGCGGTCGCCCTGCACTTCTCTTTGCCGTCCACGATCTCCAAGTCAGCAGTCTTATTTTCCAATTTTTATCTGAGCTTTTGGCTAATGTTATAATTTTGGCGAGTTAACTTGCTTCGGACACGCGCTCGTGCACAGGTATCTTAAACCGCGTCATCGCTTTTTATTATATTTGCTTAACAATTATGGCCATCGAATTAAATATGTACTACTACAAATTATAACTTTAACTTACTACACCCGTAAACTACCCGCTAAAAGTATACATTTTTATTATAAATATGTGAACCGGGTGTTCTCTAGATGTATAATGTACTGTATGGGAACGACATATTTTGCATTGCTAAGGCATTATCATAAGTCTTTTTATAATGCCTTTAAAAGGCGAAACATGTCATTCCAGTAAAATATACTATTTATTTTTAAAAAATAGGCGTTTTCATTCGTATTAATTATTTTATAAGGACGATTTTTTTATGAATTAAAACACGGTTTTTCCATTTTTTAGTTTATTTGTCGCGACATGTTTTAAGGGTTTACATTTTCATCATCGGGAGATGTAAACTTAGTTTTTATCGTTATCCCGATGATGAAGGTGTAAGTTTTCGAAACATGCCGAGAAAAATAAACTCAAAAACGGAAAAAAGTGTTTTAAAAAGTGTCTAAAACTAATGGGTAAAGTGTCTAAATCTAATTTAATAAGTAGTTTTATATCATTGTTAAAGAAACAATAAACGTAAAATTTTAATTATTTGTTGGGGGCTTAGTACGGAGTCAAACCGCACAAACCAAATATTCGTCACAAGGCTGACCACTAATTTATTAGAACGCGGTGCTGTTGTTTATCGTCCACTCAGGTCGTGGGCCGCCTAATAAACCTGTCGATCGAGCCATATTTCGTCAATTAACAATCGGTTGGTGCTGACGCGGTAATAGGCCTCCACCAACGGGAGATAATCCTCGCCAAATTATTGGCTTTTGGCATTAAATCATTTATTTGATATTCCGTACGACTGTTTGCAAAATACGCTCTAGAACATGTAAGCATTAGCAGTACCATATACACCCATGTTTTTGTTTTTAATGGATACGTAAATATTAGGAAAATCAATTTATTTCAGGCGTTGACACTGTTATTTTATGATCTTTTTATTAATTAAAACACTGTTTTTTCCACTTCAGAATTTATTTTTCTCGACATGTTTCCAAGGCTTTACAGTAAATTATAAACAATAAAGTTATATCATTCTCCCGATGATGAATGTATAAAGCCTTCGAAGCATGACTAGAAAAAAACTAAAAAAAATGAAAAAAAAACAGTGTTTTAATTCGTGAAAAAAATCGTCACGGTAAATTTAATAGTGTGAACGCTCTAACACTATTAAATGTGTAACTGTAAAAGTTCATAAAAACGATATTTTTTATGAATTAAAACACTGTTTATTTCTACTTTTGGGTTTAATTTACTCGAAGAATTTCGAAGGTCGAGTTTATATCATTCACCGATGATTAAGGTTTAAAACCCAAACAAGTCGAGAAAATTTAATTGAAAAGTGTAAAACTGTGTTTTATTCATTGAAAAAAATCGTAAAATATATTCTTCTTGTAAAAAAATGTATATTTGAAAAACAACATTTAATTTTTGGTTTTTGGGAAAAGGTTCATAAGGTATTTGTTTGGAAAAATAAGATAATTTTATGATTGGTCATATGACGAGCCTAGCGAAACCGGTCACTTTCGAAATAAAGTCAAATGTATTTCTGTTAAAACATCATATTATTAAAATATTATTTACGAGCATTATATAATACAATGGGCTTCTACGTATCAAGAGAATTCAGTAAAATCATTAGATTTTTTTAAAACGTATACTTACTTTGATATGCTTTTCATTTTTTATTTCGGTTTTCAGTCATTTTAGCAATGTTTCAGCATTATTTATAACAGACGGCAATAAATCTCGTGCGGGTAATCATAAAACCATAAACAGTAAACAATGGCCGATATTTACGGTCACTTGCGAGCGTTCTATTTCACCTTTCACCGAAAAAGGCGGGAAAAGAAGAAAAATAGCCGTGTTCCTTCTTCACTCATTCAGAGTACACGGGGCCTACTGGGATCACGGGGCAATTCGTATCACAAAATGTCAAATTAACAACTTTTATCAAATAAAATTATATTAAACAAATATAGCATTATATGCAAATTATCCTAATGAACCTTTCATATTTATACTATACAAAAGGATGAAAAATTCGTTAACCTTTTGTCCGCTATGGCTGACTTTAGTCAGATTATTAAGTGGTTCATATCAGGATCTCAACAGTTTGTTTGTTGATTATTTGATAATCGAGGAAGATACTGATATAATCAACTATTGCTAAATGATTTGAGTTGTAAGAAAATATAATTTTAAAGTGACATTAATGCGTCGATGAAAATTGTGTCACGTAGCGACCATAAATAGAGTAATGATTGCTCGAGGGTTTAGAAAATTTGGACAAAATAAATAATTTATTGTTTATTTTTCTTTGTATATACAACACTTATTTTTTTTAAATACATATACATGTTTCGGGCAAACAGTCCTTCTTCGGTGATACATATTATAAAAATAACTTTTTTAAATATTATAAAATTGTTTATACGATCTGACAGATGTTATAAAGATTTATTTTGGAACGTTTAAGCTTTTGTTGTAACAAATATTATGATTCAATTTAAAAATTTACATAATAATTTTAAGTTCTTGCTGGAGTTCAGGTAATTTACTTATAACAAAGGAAATAAATCAAAGATTGGACTTGACGTCAAATCTATTTGATTATTTGTAATATTTATTTTTTATGTGTTTTTGGGTAACACCGTGTGATAACCCCTTCTCGACCGACGTTTCGGAGATCGTTGCAGTCTCCATCTTCAGGGTAATGAATGTGATATGTGTTGTGTCTGCTAAGGTACTTCACCGTTGTACCGTGTCGCCGGCAGTGTGTACGTGTGAGACAAAGAGTCCGTGCTAGGTTCCCCTCACACGTACACACTGCCGGCGACACGGTACAAATGTAAAGTACCTTAGCAGACACAACACATATCACATTCATTACCCTGAAGATGGAGACTGCAACGATCTCCGAAACGTCGGTCGAGAAGGAGTTATCACACGGTGTTACCCAAAAACTGAAAATCTACGCAATTACAATATTTTCTTTATTTTTATTTCTAAAATTTCGAGAATGCTCAAAGTTACATTTCTATTATTAACATGCAAATTTTTATTTCATTTTTTTGTTTCTTGAACAATAATGTAAAAAGACATATTACATGTTTGGCCTGTCTTGGGCATTATCAAATGTTCAATTATCAAAACATTATCAAAAAATCACATTTAAGCGAAACATGCCATTCACATAAATAATAATAAAATTTATGGAAAACAGACGTTATCATTCATTTAAATTATTAAAATATTTAATAAATAAAGTATGCTGAAGAAAGTGTACGTTACCGATGTTAATGGAATACAAAATATACGTAAACCTCAATAGCCATGCACGATCAAATCAATTAAATTTCAAATGTCGGGCACATGAAAAGTCGGAAAAATCGACGTGCCGGACGCTAGTATGTATAAATATTGAAGTTGCGAGAGAAATTGACCCCTTCCGAGAAACGGTATGATGATTATAAAAAAAAGTATTTATATTGTTAAATATTAAATTTGTGTTATCCACTTTGAAGAAATTCAGGTGGTAATGACACCGGTTGGAAATACGAGTATAAATCAAAAAAACTAACTTAAGACATTTCTCTGAAGTGTGCGGCAAACGGGATGGATCTCATACAGTTTTTCATAAAATTATTTGTCATATTTTTTTAATTCAAGTATCGTGGCATTTACATACTGCAATAAATTTATATTGCAATAAAATAAAGTCTTCTTGAATAACAGTGTGTATAGAAATTGACCCGTTTTTCCCGCCCGCCCCTCGCGTGAAGGATTTCGCTTCTTGTTTTGCGTAAACAAGGTTTCGGTCACAACAGAAAGAGTTGGGAAATTAGAGAATAAATTTATGATAGCCTTAGTAATATTTCTTTGTTAAAATATTCCTATGTGGGTCACGTGATATGAAGCATGTGTCATATGGAGACCTAGAAAAACACAAGTTTTCCCTTCTTCGTAGAAACATACTTTATCGTTTGAGAGCATTACATTTACATACCAAAAATGTTGTCCTTGTGCATTTTCTTCCGTAAATCTTTCAATCTCTTCACACGGGATCTTAATTCTGTGATGAAGACGTCCAACTTTCTTTCCATCTTTTTGATGGTCGTCCTGATGGTTAACGGGCCTCTAGAGTCTTGTTCATCACGATCTTAAGAATCCTCGCTAGATCCATTCTCTCAACGTGATTTCTCCATAATCATCTTCTCTGCCTACTCTTTATCACAATTTCCGTTCTTGTGCAGTTTCCGTGGATTTCTTCGTTAGATAATTATCTCTTCGAGTTCTACTTGCTCAAGGCCTGCAATATTGATTCTAAGGACCAAAACTTTATTAAGAATCTCTACTGGTATCCAATTGCGGAGATTGGACATGGAAATGAGAGTACAGACGAAATACAGACGAGTTTGACAAGGCTTTATTTTGCCACCTCTATTGTTTAACTTGTATTCCAATCAAGTCTTCCAATGTATTGAAAACTCCAGCCTGGGAGTGAAGGTTAATGGGGTTATTGTTAATAACATCAGGTATGCTGATGACACAGTTATTTTAGCTGATAGTATACCCGATCTTCAAGAACTTCTAAATAAAATTGATATAGCAGGAGAGGATCTGGGATTGAAAATCAACGTTAAGAAGACCAAATGGATGACTTTTGGGTGATTTAACTATTCTTCATTCACTCTGCAACTGAATGGTGCGAATGTTGAAATGGTCGACCAATTTAAATACCTTGGCAGCATTATCACTAAAGCGCTTGACCTAGACATTGAAATAAAATGCAGAATTCAAGTTGCACGAGCTGCATTTAATAAAATTGTAAAGTTTTCCGCAGTCTCCCATGACTCCGTACTCCATTTACACTATTAACATATACTTTCTTAACTGTTATTCCTTCATCCATTCGTTAAGGGTAGGAATGTTTGATAATATATTTAAAATGTACACCAATTTTTGTAATTAATTAAATATACCTACCAGAAAAATTGCAAAATATTCAAAAGTAATGGTTTAATTCCAAATAGTCTATCATTTTCAAACATGTTAAGAAGAGATTTCCTCAAATGTAAAATTATTAAAATATACGGTCAACGGTAGCTTGCACGTTCTTCCGCATTCAAACATCGCCCTGTAATGGTTCTGCACCCTTTTATTTCACTCAATCTTGAGTTGTACTGTTTCTATTTTTATGTTATCTCTACCCTCCCCATCTTTATTGAGAGGGATAAAAACGCACTAAAGCAGTAGAAAAAAACTATATAATTTATTGCTTATTAGATTTTTTTCATCACCGCAAACTCACAATTTGTGGATCACAATTTTTCAAATTAAATTATAATTTTTATTACTGTGCATAATAGATTTTTTTGGATCTACCGCACTAAAAATAATTTGTGAACTTTTTATTGTCGTCATAATTTATAGAGTAATAAATTATTTTCGCACATAAAAATGATAATAAATAATCTTTTGGAATTAATTTATTGTTAAATTATATAAAAATATGTAAGTACTTATCTTATTTTCTTAGTTTGTACACATGTATAAATAAATGGATTTTTTTAAATAATTATATATATATTGCATTGGACTAAGCTGGGCAGCTTTCGGAAACATGAGTTATATCCTTAAAAACCGGAAAAAACCGATCAATCTGAAACGAAAAGTCTATGAAGCCTGAGTTCTGCCAGTTGGTACTTATGGTCTTGAAACTATAAGTTAACTTAAGATTGAACTAAAATATGTGAAATGATTCTCAACATGGTAGGTATATATAAAACTTTCAAATAATTGTCATACATGGTGTTCGTAGAAGGGCAGAATGGGGAATGTGCATTACATAAAGCGATCGCTTAACCCAACCAATGACAGGTCATAACTAACTAACTAACTACCATCACGCCGTCTCCCCGGAGGGGTAGGCAGAAAGAATGGAACGCCACACTGTTCTGTTCTGACATACTTCTCTCGCTTCCTCTACATTCATACATATTGTCATGCACGCACGTCGATTTCTCCGACTCCTCACGTGACCGACATTCAATATTTGATTGATTTGATCGTGCCACGTTTTCCTCGGCCTTCCTCTATTTCTAGCTCCGCTCACGCCGTTTACATACCTATACCCTTTCCTTATTTGTTCATAACACTTTCATTCTCACCTTATTCACTTCTTGTACTTACATTTGTCACTCTATCATTATACAGACCATGACAGGTCATAAGTCCTGTAAACGCCTCGACCGCCATATTCTGTTTCCATATAATTTACATATTCGTTAGTGGGTCGGTTGTATAGGCTAATCTTGAAAAATTCACAAGTGCAACCAAATCTACATACTCGTAGATGGCTGACTGAAACTGACACGTGAAGATAGATATTGATTTTGAAGTATATATACATCTTCCAAAAATTTGTCATGCATGATCATAATACCAAAGGTGGAATGGGGAATGTTGTAATTACATAAAGCGTGCGCTTAACCCAACCAATGACAGGTCATAAGTCCTGTAAACACCTTGATCATCTATGTTCAGTTTCCAGTTTGCGTCTTCGTCTCTATTGAGATACAACTAAAAATACACATTCGTCTTTATTGAGATACAATTAATTCTTAATAATTAATTTAACTCAAAATTAGAACTCACCTAAGGGACAATATAATTTTAAGAAATTTACCTATTCGAAATTCAAACTAAATAAAAGCGAGTTCGAGCAGTCCGCCAGAAACGATTCAATGGCGCAATTTCGCCTTCGAACCTCAGTCGAGGGCCACATTTTTATTCAAAAGCCCCGCAAAAGAATATCATTTGAAGTAGGCGGGGGCGGGTCGGGCCGCCCATACTAACTGACGGATACCTGTAGTGGGCGGGGCTTGGGCGGCGCTCGACGAACCTGCCAGAACAGCGAAAACAAACGCTGGCTAGCGTTCATTTATTTCCGTGACGTATTCCGTCGTAGTACATACGATTTCATGTGTGTTTGAATAATTAAATTGAAATGAATTTCGGTTGAACGCTAAGGCTATACATACCTTATTTAATTTTTGTTTTTGTAATATACAAAATTAAAAATAATGCATTTTTAAATGTGCGTTCATTATCATGAAACATTGGGTAGGTGCATGCCCCATGGTGTCCTTTTCGGAAGACGTTTCATAAATTATAAGCGTTTACATCTTCAAGCAAATTCATATAGTCCAATAATCACTCATCTCGCAATGATGTATTTTATATTTTGGAGTCAAAACCACCAAAAGATTGAACTAATGTTAAACTTTAAAAATCGTTTAAAAAACTTCTATCAAGAAACTTAAACGAACAACATATTTATAATATATTTTACAGTATTACTGCTAAAATTTAAAACATTGTTATATATATCACAATTTCTTTTTATTTACTGAGTGTCGCGACAGCTGTTTCGCCAACCGATGTTGGCATCATCAGGTGTTACAATAAAGTATAGTTACAAATGAAAAAACTTACTATTTATAGGGCAAAAAATTCATTAATGTTTTTTTTTACACACTAATGAGTTTTTGCCCTATAAATAATAAGTCTTTTCGTTTGTAACTTTAGTTTAATGTAACACCTGATGATGCCAACGTCAGTCGGCGAAACTGCCGTCGTGACACACGGTAAATAAAAGAAATTGTAATGTATAAAAGTGTTTTAAATTTTAACAGTAATAATAGTGAAGTATCATAGTGTTTCGGCCAAAACAATGGACTATTTATTTTACAGTAGTTAAAAACAAACCTAAAATAAACACTTCAGAGCAGTAGGCGCCACAAATTAGTGTTAGTCAAATACTACGGGCATATGTTTACCTGTTTGAAAATACTGGATGTTTATTGGGTTAGATTAAAGTAATGTTCCCTTCTCCTTCGTTTTCTTTCAATATATCAGACGAAAAAATGGAAAAAAAAGACGGAAAAATGGAGAAAGACATCGAAAGGAGGGTTGGTGCTGGGAATAAAATAAATGGCGCACTCAAAGTCATTACTGCAAATAGAAATATATCCACAGAAGCAAAGATGGCAGTACACAATGGAGTTCTGGTGCCAACCCTCATGTATGGAAGTGAAGCTTGGAGCTGGCAAAAGAAGGATGAAAGCAGGATAAACGCCGTAGAAATGAGATCACTAAGAAGAATGTGCGGGAAAACGTTGTATGATAGAATACCGAACGATGAAATAAGAAAGACATGTAAGGCAGATGACTGCATCACGAATAAAATTAAAAAGGATCCCTGAGATGGTTCGGACATATGGAACGAATGGATGAGAGTAAAATGGTTAAAAAGTTGTACACAAGCAGCGTCAGTGGGAAAAGAAGCCGAGGACGACCGAGGAAAACATGGCATGACCAAAATAATAAATTACTAAAAGGCGGCCACATTCGAAGTCGGAACAATCGACGTGCGTGCATGGTAAGATGTATGGATCTAGAGGAATCTCGAGAGGTATGCCAGGACAGGCCAGTGTGGCGATCCATCCTCTCTGCCTACCCCTCCGGGGAAATGGCGTGATGGTTAGTTAGTTAGTTAGTTATCAGACGACCTGTGACACAGAAATTAGTCTCCTGAGATGGTAAGGTTCCTCGTCTCTTAGGCAGTCTTCCAGGGGAGTTCGTTAGCGCCCGTATATGCCAATCTACCACTATACAATTTGGCAACATGATCCCTCCAGTATCTCATACTGGATCAACTGCAATGAATGATATCCTCCATTTCACAAGTTTTTATTATTTATGCGATACGGACACGATCTCAGAGAGTTTTTTCAGTAATAGATCTTAGGCCCTTTATGTCAGATGTTCTTAGAAGCCCATGGATTCGTACAATATCAGCCTGCGTCTCTTCAGAATACGTCATGATAATGATGTATTTTTTTTAAAGTTACAATCCTGGGAATTGGTTTGCAGCAAAGTCTTATATATTTTATCTTTGCCAGTTCTTGGGATGGCACTTGGGCCTTTTAAGTAATAGTTTCTCGTTGGATTTTTGTATTAAACAGGTTTGAACGCAATTATTGTTTACAATTTTTCTTATTAAATAATGAAAACAATAAAAAATTCTTTATTATTATATATTTAGTGTGTTTACACTTGTGCTTATCTTCGACCGGTTTCGGCAGCTTGCTGCCATCTGCCTACTGCCGAAACCGGTTGAAGATAAACACAAGTGGAAGCACACTAAATATAAAGAAATTTAGATTATTTTTGTTGTTTTCATTATTATTTAAAATGAACTTCTACCAAGAAATTTCAATTAAAAATATTATAATTTTCCTGTTAACATTATTGTATTATGATTATTATCATTTTGTTGGATGGCTCTTTACATCAGCTCTTTACAGCGCGCTCTTTACAGCGGGGGCCAAAACGATGTAAAGGGTATAGCTATTATATTGATTCTCATGACATGAGATAGATAGCTAATCTATCGCCATTTTATTGTCAGGTGTATTTATAAATCTGTATTTATAGACCTGTATCTCTTAGTATATTTTTGTTACACTAAAAACAATCAGAGTATCGAGTTGAATAATGTGTTAATTTCTTAAGGAGGCGGATTTTATTGAATTGTAATGTTCGATTTATTTGAAGAGTCTCACAACGGGCTGATTAAACCCCGAGGGGCGCGCGGTTCACACCCCCGGCGCGGGATGACTCTCGTATTGTTTCCCCTCGCTTAGGTGTGGGGCAAAGTGTTTCGAGGACTCTTTTTATGCATCCGTTTAATGCGAAGACATTTTGCCCGGAACGGCTCTTTTATTGTTGACTCTCATTTTATTGTTGAATCTTGATCGCTTCTCCGTGAACTCGTCTTTATTTTAATGTTGCGGTTCGCTTCTCGGGGGTGGACAAAAAATAATGTTTACGCAGGAAAATAAAATGGGCTCTCATTTCAAAATGGGGCAAGTGAAAGCGTACTAACCCACGTAATTAATTTCTCAATTCATGGTACCTACCTATACAGATTAATACATTTTTATAGATATTAATATTGATAATTGGAATTTCTTAGTAGAAGCACATAGGAAGTTCCTTGTAACAAATAAATGTGAACAAAACAAGTGAAATTTAAGTAACTATGTATTTTAACGATTTTCAATTATTTTTATTATTAACATAATATATTAATTTATTTGTTTATCGCTGACTGAAGCAACACTCCATATACTCGTATTGTAACGGATATTGTGATAAGGCGTAATGTATTACGAGAGTGGCATATTTCACCTTGCAAGTTTATTATGATGAAAAAAAACATAGTTATACCTAAAATGTTACGGTTTTAAAGCAAATGTATGAACATAGATAGCCCATAGTCCATATAGATAGCCCATGGACCCCAGAGATTATCTGAGTCGGCTCTGTAGAATTGAAAGTAAACTCATAATATAAAATATATTTTTATTAAATAACTACATAGTAATTAATATCCTTGAGATAATCACCAGCAAGGATCTTTATATGATTAAACCAATAATCAAAAAAAAACATTATCAAAAAACACATTTCATTATTTTATAAAAAGGTGCAACATGCCAATTCAATATTTAATATATTATACTTAGGTATTATTAATTTTTTAATAATGTAGAAATATGATAGACTTTTATTAATATTTTTTTTTTAAGTAACTAACTAACTAACCATCACGCCGTCTCCCTGAAGGGGTAGGCTAAAAGAATGGACTGCCACACTTTTCTTTCCTTACATATTATAACAGTCGTTTTTTTAAGTACGTAGTTAAATTTGATTATACTTATATTACAACATTTTATTTTCAAAATGTAAAGAGATTTAAAATTTTTTTTTTATTCAACACTTAATGTTATTTTGAATTAACAATTTCTATTTAAAAATAAGTGGGCACAAATACTGTATACAGTATATAAAATGAAACATTTATTTTTCAGAGGTTATTTAAGAAGTTTTAGCATTTTTAAGTAAAATAAGAACCTTCTTATGCGACAAAGTTGGTTACTTTGTAAATACCTTCTAATGCGATGAAGTAAATAAACTGCGGCGGTCCATCGTCTTTACCTACGCTTCCAAGTAACATTTTTATAAGACCGTATTTATATAAGTTTCTTATGTACGTGGATACCTGACATTTTTATCGAAAACCTATGATTTTTTATGATATAAACGCTGTTTTTACTGTCCTTAGATTATTTCACTTTACATATTTCGATGATATAATACTTTCGATACATGTCATGAAAAATATACTCGAAAGTAAACAAAATTATCTGGTTCTAAACAAAACTGTGAATGAGTTAATAACAATTTATTATTTTTAAGCTCACCTAATTTTTTCTATCTCATTATCTATTTATAAATGGAGTTGATATGTGAAGCATGTGGAAAGAAACAGGAAACTACCACATTAAAGGCCCAAGTGGAATTCCAAGAACCAGCAAAATTCTTACTATTTGCCGCAAACCAATCCCCTGGATTAAACCTGGCGAATGAAATGGAGTTATCTGTTTATTAATTCCATATTTTATTTGAAAAAATATCCGGATTTTTTTCAGAATCAAACCTACTTCACGTTTTAGATTAAAAAAAACAGTTGTTTTTTTCTCTAATATCTGAATACATAATATTTTTCCAGCCCCCAAAATTTTTCTTAAATAATAAGTCCAAAAGTACCTTAAGGGTACTTTTGAGCTTACATGTTTTTATTTAAACCGAAGTGGTTAGCCCTTTCTCGTAAAGCGAATAGTGTTTTGCGATCAGGGGGGCCCAGGGTCGAATCGATATTGGAAAATAAAAACGAAGAAAAGGAGTAAACAAATAAACTTTTATACTTCTTAACGCCGACCTTTTAAAGAGGTGGCCACAGGGGAGGAGTGGTAGCCGAGGGAAGTCCCATAAACTGAAATTTCTAACTGACAGTGGGTATGCCTACTAAAATAGGTACAAGGTCTAATAAATTGTATGATTTCTATTAATAAGAAATTCATGAGCACTCATTACCAACGATTTTTTCAAACTCATGGGTTACATGGTATTATTAAATTTGAGTTAACATGATTTAAATAAATTTTACCGTTTCTAGAGAATGATATAAAATAAGTTATATGAATGAAAACGTATGTTTTCTTTAATTTGATAATACCTTAGAATGGCGAAACATGTCATTTGCATTTACCATAATAAAACTTCTTTAGAATTGACCATTGTTTTTTTTTTGTTTAAAACAATGGTTAATTGAAAGAAACTGTATATAAACAGAAAAAACTCTAATATATTATAATTTTCGTAGTAGGTATATATTTTTTATCGCTCGAAATAATGGAAAACTTTGTCGTGAAACTTATTTTGCCGGTACATTTTTCACCATTTACCAAGTCCACGGTTTTAATACCTCCCAACTGGGGTAACCCGCTCTAGGGAGGCATTTTCGCACTCGTTATAATAATCTCAATATATAAATTACAAATCGAGTTCAACAATACAATTGAAGTTCAATATCAATTCATTTATTGGATTACATGACATTTGTTTGGATGCAAGAATGTGTGTATTCTCATTCAGTTAATATCTATGGAACAAAAATGTATGCTGATAACAATCCCAGTGATACTTGAATGTATACTGATAATAATCCCAGTGAGACTTGAATGTTTACTGATAATAATTCCAGTGAGACTTGAATGTATACTGATAATAATCCCAGTGAGACTTGAATGTTTACTGATAATAATTCCAGTGAGACTTGAATGTATACTGATAATAATCTCAATGAAACTGGAATGTATACTGATAATAATCCGAGTGATACTTGAATGTATACTGATAATATTCCCACCAGTTAAAAGAAGGTAATTTCTGGAGTAGGCAACGGACAACCACTCCAGCATCACTCTCCAGGAAATGCTATCTCCCCACTGTGGCTAGAAAGGTTGGAGCTGGAAACAAAATAAATAGTGCACTCAAAGGAAGCAAAGATGGCAATCAATCAAATCAAATCAAATCAGTTTATTTTCTCAAAAGACATTACAAACATTTTTTATAGTTTAAGGCATCTATTGAGAACAGGTAAAACATAAGGAATATATAATACCAGGAACGCATGAAAGATGGTTCGACATTAGGAATACAAAATACTCTCCAAAGTCAAGAGTATTTGTCTTCTGAATGTACCTTCACGAATATGAAAGACATCGATCTCCGAAGCGATCATGTTCAGCAGTTTGATTACTCTCCCCACCGACATCACCAGAGGCAGGTTGGTTCTGCATGCTGGGAGATAAAACAGTCTGTGCTGACGCTGTCGAAGATAGCCATCCGGAACATAAAGATGGATAGCCTTCAAGATGACGGAGTTCTCAAAGAATCCCCTGATAAGTCTGAAGAAATGGGTAAGTGTGCACCCATCCCTTCTTATCTGTAAACTATTGGTCCCCAGCATGCCCAAGAGGAATGCAGTGGGATAAAGCCACGGATAGCTACCAAACTCCCTCGTGTAGAGATATCTCAGAAATCTTTTCTGAACCCTCTCTAACATGAGCGAGTATCTCGCCTCGTGGGGACTCCATATCACCGAGCCACACTCGAGCCGGCTCCGGACCAATGAGTTGTACAAAATTCGCAAAACATAGGGATTCTTGAAAACAATACCAGTTCGGAGAATAAATCCCAACATTTTCAGTGCAATGCATAATGGAGTTCCAGCGCCGACCCTTATGTATGGAAGTGAAGCTTAGAGTTGGCAGAAGGATGAAAGTAGAATAAATGCCGTAGAAATTAGGTCACTAAGAAGAATGTGGGGAAAAACAATATATGATAGACTATCTAATGATGAAGTAAGAAAGGAATGTAAGGTGGATAAATAAAATTAAGAAAGGGTCACTAAGATGGTCTGGACATTGGACATATGGATGAGGGAAGAATGTTTAAAAAAATATATATGCAAGTACTATGAATGGAAAAAAAAGTCGAGGATGGCCAAGGAAGACGTGGCATGACCAAATTAATCAATTACTGAAAGGCGGCCATCTTCGAAGTAGGAAGTGCATGTCACGATGTGTGAATGTATCTGGACATTGGACATATGGATGAGGGAAGAATGGTTAAAAATATATATATGCAAGTACTATGAATGGAGAAAGAAGTCGAGGAGGGCCAAGGAAGACATGGCATGACCAAATTAATCAATTACTGAAAGGCGGCCTTGTTCGAAGCAGGAACAATCGACGAGCGTGCATGTCACGATGTGTGAATGTAGAAGAGTCGCGACAGTTATGTCAGGATAGAACAATGTGGCGAACCATCCTTTCCTTTCCATTAAAAAGTAATTTGACTTTAGAATATATGTTTTCGAAGGTGTTTACTTAGTAATATCTCACTTTTCTTGTGACCAATATAAAATGTTCCATCCCCCTTTTGGAAGTTGGGACACATTCGCACCAACAATACGATCTCGGTAAATCCAGATATTTATTAACTCCTCTGAGTAAGGACGCGGGCCGCGGATAAATTCGAATGAATTATAGATTTCACACATGCCATCTTCGGTTTCTTGTGGGAAAAAATAATATCCACCGTCTTTGCGGCGAATATGTAAATCCAGCAATAAAATCAACAAAATTTATCACCTAAAGCAATCATAATATTACTCTTCATCTTCCATTTTTTGGTGCTATATAGGCCAGCAGTTTTGTCCTTAGAATATGTAAGAAAAATACAGAAATTTATGCGATATCTGTTTACATGTCTATTTAAAAGAATTTCAACGGGATCTTAACACGCATCGCCACACATTAAAGATATTACGCTTTCTTCTCAATTTCTCGAGAAAAACATCCTTGCGTCTGTGGCTCCCTACTCGTTCATCGCGTATGTTCATATTTTTCTCGCCCACCGAATCATAATATAAATATAAACATCATGCATAGGAACGATTGTTAGGGCTAGGCTAGGCGTAAATTGAGATTACTTTTGACGTATTCCCAAACATTGAATTCACGAATGTTTTATCGTTAAACACCGTGTTTTGACCATTGATGGAAATCGTGTCCTAATGAATTTTAATGTTGCCTCGTTCACCAATCACATATCCTATATAGCGTATTAAAATCGAAACAGGGTGAATAAGTAACCGAAACTCGACATGTTACTAAATTTGAAAAAAACATTAAAATGATTCTAATAATAATTATAAAAAAATTTAAAACTTTTAAATTAAAAAACTTTTTTTTACGAATATGTATCACATTTGTATTTTTATTTTACGCAACAGCTGTTTCGTCAACATATGTTGACATCATCATATGTTACCAATTAATTATTAACCGAAAATCATTCTCCATAGATGGCGTTAGTGGGTCGGTTGTATATAGGTTAATCTTGAAAAATTCACAAGTGCAACCAAATCTACATAGATGGCTGATTGAAACTGACACGTGAAGATAGATATGGATTTTGAAGTATATATACATCTTCCAAAATTTGTCATGCATGATCATAATAACAAAGGTGGAATGGGGAATGTTGTAATTACATAAAGCGTGCGCTTAACCCAACCAATGACAGGTCATAAGTCCTGTAAACACCTTGATCATCCATGTTCAGTTTCCAGTTTGCGTCGTCGTCTCTATTGAGATACAATTAAAATTTGAATTATTAATCAATTAAGTGCTTTATACGAAATTAATTTGATCAGGTGTAACATATTTTGGTGCTAAATAGGTGTTATTGTAACACTTGATGATGCCAACATAGGTTGACGAAACAGCTGTCGCGTAAAAAAAATATAATTGTGTTACATTAAACAATTTTTCGTAATTTAACAGTTTGAAATGTTAAAGTATCATAGTGTTTCGGCCAAAACAATGGACTATTTATAAAAAAAATTATTTATAATAAATATTTAGATTTATTCCACTTGATTTTATGGCTTCTACTCTAGGCCAGAAGATGGCAGCGAGCTACCGAAACCATTCGAAGCTGTGAAATCAAGTGGAATTTAACTAAATATATTATAAAGATAATACGGTAGAGTGAGGTAATATGACACACAACAGAATTTCAAAAGCTGATGTAAGGAAGGAATACCTGTTTCTAATACGAATACATTGTTTCTTAAAGGGTGATGTAAAATTCCACTTTAAAAATTAGAGTTTTCTAGAATTTGTATCTTATTTTATTATATTAACCAAATAACCAATACCAAAAAGAATAGACCGCAGCAATATTATTTCCTAAAATACATCTATCAATCCCTCAACATTAATTTTGATAAAACCTATTGAAATTACTTTATAATAGGAAATACTTATTATTTTTTTTATATATAAGAATTAATTGTATCTCAATAGAGACGAATATGCAAATTATTTTCTGGGAACAGAATTATTATTCAGTGGTTTTACTTGGATTTAATTTATATTAATTGTAATAATATAAACTGTGACAAATTTGTTCGCCTTGCGAGGGCATTCTCAAACTCTAGTTTGAGAATGCTCTCGCAAGACGAAACAAATTTGTCACAATTTATATAAATTAAATCCAAGTAAAACCTCTAAACAATCGTGTTAACTATTATAAATTAATAATGGAGTCTTATAAAATTTATATCTCAACCATCAATATATAGAAAACCACCAAAATTTAACGAATATTGAATATTGAACGGAGAAGTAAGAAATAGGAATGTTTTAAAATTAATATTGGATGTGCTGGTTTTATTATTTATTGACATTGTATTTATCGGTAATTAGGGCAGGTAATAAAGCAACTTTAAAACTGTGCCGTATGTGATCGTAACTTATGTAGTCCGGTTTTTGATTCTAAATTGAATAGTTTTGAAATTCGTGTATTCATATATCATATGCTTAGTGTTGCGGGGACAGCTTTTACGACTTCTCCAGATTCGCTTCACTCTCGATGTGATTCTGTTATAAGAAAACAAAGATATACTCGCTCACGTAAAAAAACAGCCATTTCCATATGCCCACCCCTAGTGCATGAGTATGTACGTAGTGTGTTGGGGATTATATGGAAAGGATTTGGTATACGCGTGGACTGGCATACGAGTGCGTCCTTAAGAGATTGACAATATACAAAATTACATTCAGAAAACATTTCCAAACACAAGCGAATGTCAACCCGCTCGGCGCCGACCCATCTTCTGCGATGATCTTCAACGGACCCATATTTTTATGCTGGTTAAAAATGACATCATAATGAAATTACACGATTTTCAATACTAACAAAAACAAGTTTTTTTTAAAACGTTTGGAATTGTTAAATGGCTATTTATTGTTTCTTGGATGATGAGATTCTACACATTAAACACATATGAAACATTAGCTTTTCATATAAAGTTATTGGGAATAAGAATTTATCAATATATTCTTTCAATATTTCTCCTATATTTTATATCACTATTCGGTTTGGTCCATGCGGTGCTCCCGTAAATTTTGAGATATTTCTTGTATAAGTTAATTGTTTTGGTCAATTTGATTGTTGCCGCACTTTATAATGGTTAGTTGTGACATGAAATAAGTTGTTGCTGTTTTGATGTTAAAATTATATAAGTTTTTTCGTTTATATAAAGAATTTTGACAGGTGTAAAAATTAATTTTTCTTTTGTTCCAATGATGATAATTGGTGGCGATGAGGTTCGCAACCCATCCCATGTCAATGAGAAGGATGGAGTGCCTCATCGATTAAAGTGTGGCTGTCCATTTTTTCTACCTACCCTTTCGGGGAGACGGCGTGATGCTTAGTTAGTTAGTTAGTTTAATTTTAAAAAGTGAAACTAGTCATTCCCATAAATTATTAATACAATAAATTTTCTAGAAAACTCATTCAAAAGAAGTTTTCATTGGTGTTAATTATTGAATATGGAGTTATTACGGGTATTAACATCATTGTTCAAGAAACAATAAATTTACATTGTTAACTTATGCACGTATTAAATGGATTCCCTGCATTGAAGGGGTTAACATGCCCCCGTGAAGCGAAGCTACATCTGAAGCCGACGGAGTAGAGAAGTCGTAACGGCCTGGCATTCTTTGTTCCCAAGTAGCAGTTAAGAAACTTTATTATTGTTAAGGAAAATATATGAATATTTTACGTGTTTTAATTTGCCTACAAATATTTTTTTGCCTAGCAATCTGCTCCGCCGAAGGGACGCATGAATTCTAATGGCCGTTTTACCAAAATTGATTGTCCTGTGTATGCTAAACAAAATTAAATTATGTAATTAGTTTGGAAACTTCTTCCGGCAAGGACGGCACAAGAACGCTAACTTTATGCTTGTGCGCGTGCGCTGCAAAACTATAATATATGTAGGTATATATTATTATTTCTTTACATTAGAAACACACACAGAATTACATATTTTATTTCATAGGTACTACATAAAAGTATGTTGGTGTAGCAATTTTGAGAAGAAAATGAGAAATGAGAAATGTTGCAAATTACTTCTTATATATGTGTGTGTTATATACAAAGTATATAAAAATAAATGTTTTTTTTCTGTTTTCCTTTTTTATATACTTTGTATATACAACACTTATATTAAAAAAATAAAATAAAATATATATCTTTACTGAAGAAGGACTGTTTGTCCGAAACATGTCTATTTGTTTTTATTTTTTTATTATAAGTGTTGTACATACAAAGTATTATATCTTTCTTCGATGGCCCTACAGCCCATATCGAGCCTTAGCCTCCAGTATTCTTCGCCTCCAACTCCTCCTGTCCTCCGCTTCGACCCTCCAATCTGACACTCTTAACAATCTTGCTCCATCTCTCCCAACTTCGTCCTCCCATCGCAGCCTTGGTCGTCCAATTGGTCTTCTACCACCTGGGTGCCACTCCAGCAATCTTTTTGGGGTTCGCGATGACGGCATCCTCTGCACGTGACCGGCCCATCTCAGTCTATTCAGTCTGACCTGTGTGGAGAGACTGGGAGCTTTGTAAATATTGTACAGCTCGTCATTATGCCGCACTCTCCAGCCTTCACTGTCATTCACAGGCCCCAGAATTCTGCGCAGCACCCTTCTCTCAAAAGTATCCAGTCGCTCTGCGGATTTCGCTGTCATTGTCCAGTATTATATATAAAAAGAAAAAGAGTCCAAAGTATTGTATATAAAAAGAAAAAGAGTCCAAAGTATTGTATATAAAAAGAAAAAGAGAAATAAACCATCATAACAAAACAAAGTGTGGCTTATATAGAAGAAAAGGGGGGTTATTTTTATTTTACCCGCAATCATCTTTTACTATAATATGCTAATAGAAAAAAATTATTGCGGGTAAAATAAAAATAAGAATATTAACCGGTTTCTATACTACCCGTATTTTTCATCAGGGCATAACTGGAGTTATAAAATTTAAATTATCGTTGTTTCTATTTTGTACTGATAGCAAGTTATTTATAAACTGTGAGAAACTGAGACAAGCTGATGAAGATCATTGTTTCAAGGTTGATAACCTGTCACACTCTTAAAATATCATAAAAATGCACGTTTTTCTTGAAATGAATATTTTTCAGAAATCGTTTTAACCTTATATGAATTACATTACTTGAAACAGGATTTAAAATAATTTAAAAAAACAAGTGATCCTATAAAATCTAGTTCCTCTATGCAATGTAAGCATTCATATAATTTCCATTGAAATTACCTTTCAGAGCTTATCTTAAATCCACCCGGAGTAAAATAAGGGGGCACTTTGCTATCGAGACATTTGTAAACATAAGAGGTCGCCTCGATGGGCTAGGAGCTGTACCACCCCCAGAAGAAAGCCTTTATTTACCATGGCGCCAGCGATTACTAGTGTCCAGAATATGTAATTGCCTTTAATGATGTATTTCATTACAAAACTTACATTGATATCTTTCCAGAATAAAGTATGTTTTTAAAGTCCGATTTTAGTTATTATATATGCCCATATCATTCTATATATATTCCATTTTATAAATATTCTTCTTCTTCTTAGTTTAAGTCGTATGACCTGTTAAAGACGATGAGCTGTCCTAGGATGATGATGTCAGCTATCTCTCCATCTCTTCCGCGATCTTCCTCGTACTCTTGCTACTGGGATTTTCATCTTTAACAGTTCATTTTATTGTGTATAAGTGTATTTATTATTAATATTTAAGTATAGTATTGGAAAATAATTCTGTATTACTGTCGATATTAAAAAACGAAAAAATTAAATGAAAAAAGAAAATGAAAACAACTTTTGCAGTAACTGTAACCTCCGTGCGGTCCACACGATATCTTCAAAAGCGCCTTCTGCTTCTTCCCCATCGTACTATGTCCTCAACACCACATACATACATTATATGTCTTATATAGAGATTTTTTATTTGTAATACTAGAAAAAAATATATTAGATATTTTAATGGAAAGTAAATGTTGGTTCAACAAATAAAATTCTTAACAGTCCAGCTCTTGAAAACGTTATTTTTAATAAAATATATTATTCCATTCCTCCCTTGACCTTTACTTTCAGTGATTGTTATTATTATTATTTTGCTAAATCGCTCTTAACATCATTACAGCGCGAGCCAAACCCATGTAAAGGGTATAAGCTATCAAATTGATTCTAATGACATGTGATAGGTAGCTAATCTTCTTCTTCTTCTTCTTCAAGTGCCCTGTCGGGTCCCCCCAACGATGGCGATCACCTCGGTGAACCTGTCCCTGTCCTGCGCCGCTCGGAACAGCTCCTCAACACTTCGGATGCCGGTCCACTCCCTCACGTTTCGCAGCCAGGACATTTGTCTCCTTCTGGGCCCTCGGCGTCTCTCAATTTTTCCCTCCAATATCAAATGGAGAAGGTGGTACTTTTCCCCACGCATTATATGACCCAGATATGAGATCTTTCGAACCTTGATAGTTGATAACAATTCCCTGTCAACTCTAGCTCGCCTCAGGACTTCGGTATTGGTAACCATGTCTGTCCAGGGAATTCTGAGCATTCGACGATGGAGCCACATTTCAAATGCTTCCAGTCTGTTCATTGAGTTAACTTTCAGGGTCCAAGTTTCACACCCGTACAATAAAACAGACCACACATAGCATTTGATCATTCTCTGGCGGAGTTTCAAGTTTACGTTATCATACGCCATTTTATTGTAACGTGAATTCTACAACAGACCAAAGACAGTATGACAATCATACTGCCATCGCCAGGTGTCGAACCTGGGACCTTCGGTGTGGCAGTCGTAGCTGTTGCGACTCGGCCACGAAGGTCGTCAATATGTAGAACTTTAATGTGTCTAGATTATCTCACGCAATGTCTATCTGACACATTTTCGCACCTTGCTCCAGAAGATTTTCATAATACGAGTACCTTTCATCTGCAGTAAGTAAAAGAAAATAATAAGGTGACTTTAATCTAACTCGCTAACCATCACGCCCCGAAGGGGTAGGAAGAAAGAATAGACTGTCACACTTATTTTTCCTGGCATACTTTTCTCGATTCCCCAACACTTCGATTTCTCCGACTCCTCACATGACCAACATTTACGATTTGAATTAATAGATCGTGTCACGTTTTCCTGGACCTTTCTCTTTTTCCAGTTTCATTTATTAATATTAAACCATTATTTCTTCATATATTCTTTCTATGTGTCTAAACCATCTTAATGATCCTTTCATTGTCTTGTTCATAACACTTCCATTGGCACCGCTTTCACTTCTTATATTTTCATTTCATTCGACACTTTATCATACAAAGTTTTTCTACTCATTCGTCTGAGAGATTTCCACTGCATTTATTTTACTTTCATCCTTTCTTTGTCAGTTCCATGCTTCGCTTGCATACAAAACTTACTCACCAGGTAACTTTTAAAAGATTAAACATTAATTCGGTGAAAGTACAATCCTGCCCTATATATTTCAAAGCAAAGATATGTTATTTATTATCTTACAAGGAATTAAGAATTCAAAGTTTGTGTCACATTAACTTTTCTTTTTAAATAACGACAATCTACAACTGAAAGGAACTTAAATCAATGGAAAACTTTATCAGTATTATTTTAAGAACTTTGCTTTCTAATATCGGTTCACGTGACAATCTCCAGGGGTGAGAATGAAAAATGATTTCCGTTGTTTTTGCTTGTTATTCGGATACATTTTTTTCCATAACACGGCGGAATTGAATAGGGGATGGGGCGCCTAATGCGGGTGAGACAATAGGGGGTGGAGGACAGATCTCGTTTATTTATTTATTTTTTGAACCGGTAAACAACACGTAACAACTGGTTTCTTGAAACGTTGCGTTTGGGCCTGGTTTGTTGTTCGTAAGTCTTTCGAAATTCAAAACTGTTTTTTTCCACTTCTGAGTTTATTGTTCTCAGCACATTTCGAAGATTTTTCTATGCCTTTATCATCGGAAGAACATAAAAAGCATATATTATTCTCAGTTGATATCATTCTCCTGGTGATTAAGATATAAAACCTTAGAAACACTTGCAGGAAAATAAACAAAAAAGTGTTTATTAAATTATTAATTTAATTTAATCAAATGATTTTCCTGAAATCACTTGATAGACGTTCATTTTAAATAATAATTCAGTAAAACGATGTTTTTTAACTACTTCCACTTTTGTCTTTATTTCGCCAAGCTGGCTGGCATCGACAGACTGGTGACACTATTGCAAACTGAGTCCTTTCTATACATACAGATCAGGGGTGGAAACATGATTCTATACAAAATAATCTTCAAATAATTATGTCAAATTTACTGAATTTAAATATTGGTATTACAGTTGTTCAAGATCCATTCAGTTATTCAAATCCATTATATTGAATACGAATCTTCTTGAATAACTGTAATACCAATATTTAAATTCATTAAATTTTACATAATTTTTTGAAGATTATTTTTATATAGAATCATTTTTATTGTTTCTTGAACGATGATGTAAAACTCCATATTAAAAAATTAATACGAATGAAAACGTCAGTTCTTTAGAAGTTTTATTATATTTTATGGAAATGACATGTTTCGCCCATCTAAGGCATTATCAAATGTCTTGGAAGGGTGACATTTAATAATGCCTTAGAAGGGCGAAACATGCCATTCCCATAAAATATAATAAAACTTCTAGAAAACATGACATTTTCATTCGTATTAATTATGTATAGACTCATGTTTACCACCCCAGATCTGTATTTATATAAAGGACTCAGTGTGAAATAGTGTCACCAGTCTGTCAATGCCAGCGAGCCTGGCGAAACCGGTCGCTGTCGAAATAAAGACAAAAGTGTAAGTAGTTCAAAAAACATCGTTTTATTTAATTAGTATTTTAATTCATATATAATGCCATTATGATAATCCACTGTGTTAACAACGCCTTGAATTTCCTAAAAAAATTATATTAGATATTCGATATTATTAAATACGACGAAAGTTAATTTAATATAGGTATTATTATGAATGTAAAGATTGCAAATGTATGAGTGCGTTATTTTTTATTGTTTTGCAAAAGCTTCACTTACACCACCGCACGCGCAAAGTTCCGCGAAACTGGACCAGCTTGTCCCAAAATGTCTCCGCAATTCCTTTCTCCTGAAAAACAAAACGGCGTGACCTCAGAAAAGGATTTGTGGTTTGTTAAACGTTTACAATGATAAAGTGACATTTGGTAACAATGTATGTATGGTTTTCTGGAAATAATGTTTCACTTTAGCATTCAGGCTGTTTTCTACAGAAAATATATTTTTAAACATTGCAGTTTTTTCTTAAATCACAGTACCAACACATTTAAAAAAATAAATGTATTAATTTTTGATCAAATTTAGGCTTAAACACTGTAAAATGACTAAACACTGAGTTTTTTTATGAACAAAAACACTGTTTTTATTCCACTCTTGAATTTATGTTTCCCAACATATTTCAATGTTTTGACATCTTCACCATCGGGAGAACGTTATTAACTGTCAAAAACGTAAAACTGTAAAACCAACGAAGCTTGTCAAAATTAAAAAACTCAAAGGTGACAGAAAACAGTGTTTTAATTCATAAAAAAATCGTAATTATAAAGTATTGTTAATAAACTAACTAACTAACCATTACGCAGTTTCCCCGGAGGGGCAGGCAGAGAGGATAAATCGACACATTGTTCTATTCTGATATAATTATTGCGCCTCTTCTACATTCACACATCGTGATATACATGCTCATAGATTGTTCCTACTTCAAACATGGCCGCCTTTTAGTAATTGATTAACTTGGTTATGGCATGTCTTCCTTGGCCTTCCTCGACTTCTTTTTCCATTCACGCTACTGGAATAAATATTTTTAACCATTCTTTCTTCATCCATTCGTTCCATATGTCCAAACCATCTTAGTGACCCTTTCTTAATTTTACATATTACAAATTCATCCACTTTACATTACTTTCTTACTTCATCATTGGATATTCTATCGTACATTTTTTTGTTGTTAATTGAAATGTATTTGTCGAAATTAATTTTAATTGAAGAAAAAAATATTACCTGATAGTTGAGGGTTAAATTGAGGATACGAGATGTTGGCAGGAGTCAAATCTTCTGTTTGATCTCCCGATCTGTTTAGACAAATACGCCTACTCTCAAGTGATGGTCAACGTCGGGGGGACCTAGCATGATACCGAATGAAGAAGAATGATATCATTGTTCAATAACGTCTAAAGCGAATTTATGAGTGAAATGAGTTAAGATGGTTATGCAAATGTTTCATTGTATTATGATTCCGTCCAGAGCAATTATCTGTAAAAACTGTTACTATTTACTTTCTATATACTGTGTACTGGATATATTTTGCTATCCTATATACTTTATGCTGTATCGATGATATTATAAATATACATAACTCATATCAGCCAAACATTCACTTAAGACTTTATGACTCCCAAATGCAAATAATATTAGGTCCTTACATATGAAATTGGCGTTTTGTATAGGAGGAACACAAAGTTGATTTTTTTTAAATATAATATATTTATTTAATCAAAGTATGTACCATTGCTATCTATGCACTTTTGCCATCTCATAGGTAGTTCATCGATCCCTTTACTAAAAAAACCATACGGACGGGAATCAATAAAATCTTTGAAGTCGGTTTGGACTGCCCCATCGGAGTTGAATTTTTTCCCTTTCAAAAAGTTATCCAAATTTAAAAAAAAAATAGTAATCTGTTGGGGCAAGGTCCGGAAAATACGGTGGATGTCTTAGACATTCCAATTGAAGCTCTTCTCATTTAGTAGCCGTCTGTTGTGCAGTGTGTGGTCTAGCGTTATCATGAAGCAGCAGTGGCCTAGAGCGATTAACCAGCCTCGGTTGTTTAGCAGCTATCTTTCCCATCATGGTTTGCAGTTGCTGACAATAGACATCTGCCGTAATCGTCTGGCCAGATTTAAGAAAACTGTAGTGAGCGACACCAGCACTAATCCACCAAACGCTCGCAAGTAACTTTTTTGGAGTCAATTTTCGCTTGGGGCATGGTTTGGCTGGTTCGGCAGGGTTCAGCCATTGCGATGAGCGCTTCCGATTATCATACAGGATCCACTTTTCATCACAGGTAATGATTCGATTCAAAATCCCTTCATTATTGTGCCGGTTGAGTAATGCGACGCAGCAGTCAACGCGCGTTTGTTGATTTGCTTCACTCAATTCGTGAGGTACCCACTTTTCAAGCTTTTTCACCTTCCCAATTTGCTTCAAGTGGATTAAAACAGTTTTATCACTAACACCGCAGCCTGCAGCTAACTCGGATGTGGTTTGCGATGGATCCGCTTCCATAATAGCCTTCAATTCTTCATTATCAACTTTGGTCTCCGGCCGTCCACGGGGTTTGTTCTGCAGGTCGAAATTTCCAGAACGAAAACGTTGGAACCAAAAACGCACTGTGTTTTCTTTTGCGGCACCGTCGCCATACACATTATTAATCCTTCGAGCCGTTTCTGCAGCACTGGTGCCACGGTGGAACTCGTACTGGTAAATAACGCGATATTTCAAGTTTTCCATTTTGTAAACTGAGTGACGCAAAGAAAAAAAACAATTGAGGAAAAAACAAATGAATTATAATTTTCAAAACACAAATACTTGAGTAAGTAGCTGTATAAATTTGAATTTGAAATTCCTAACCAAAGAGAAGATATTTGAGATCAAAGTTGGCAGTACGATAAAACGCCAATTTCATATGTAAGGACCTAATATAATATATAATATTAAATTTAGTTTAATTCCATTTTTTATTTTCGTTTCGGCTGATTTCGGCAGCTAGTTTCCATATTCTAGTCCATTTGTAATCCGATGATGGCAGCGTGCTGCCGAAACCGGTCGGAGCTAAGGAAATTAATGAAATATAACTAAATACATATCAAAAGGAATATTTTTATGTATTTTTTCATTATTTTTATTACTTTAATAATGCATTTAATTTATTTAAAGTTAAGGCATTAACACTGTGGACCATTGTAATAATGTAATAAATTTTCCACTTAAATATTAAACATTGCGACATTTTTCGGAGGAGACCTCCACCTTTATATGAAAATATATTATACAACAAAAAACTCAACAATATAACATTTATTAAAGCGCATTTAAAAATCGAGGTAATACAAAAGAACAATGCATTTGAATTTAAACAAAATTTACATTGACTAATTGCTTGAGAACTAATAATGAATTGTTAACATTAATAATATTAATAACAGAGATATTTAATATTTACGTGGAAAAAAACAGTGTTATTTTTCGATTTCTAAGTGTATTAAAACATTTATATCGTGGATTTCCAAAATTCTATTTGATGGTTAATCAAAACATTTCTCTCTCGTTCTCCCGATAATGAAGTATGTTAATTCAACATTCGATAAACGTAAAAATAATACGAACTAACTTGTATAATAAGACAAAGAACGAGATATACCTGTATCTCAAGCGAAGGAAAACTGTGTGTTGATTCAATTTCTTTTAATGAAAAATAAAATTGAATAAATAAAATTTGATCAAATATTTTTTTAGGGTTTGGTAGTACCTACCTACCCAATTAAGAAAAAGATTGTAATAAAATATCTCATTGCTGTATCGGGAGGGCAGGAAAGAGGGGAAGTGAGTCAGGAGATTCGCAGGAGAGTAGATAATATATTTGGGCCGGAAGCTGCGGAAACGGATATTTTCGGAGGATCCGATTGAAAAGTTAGTTTGGCGAGCGGAAGCCGTGTTCGATACTTGCCTACTAATCCAACGTGATGGTAATATTAATGCTAGAACTGCCTCCTTGCTTACAGCATCTTACATAAGCACCTACTTGATGTACTTTATTATAAAAGAATTAGAGATTTCAACAGAAAACAAATAATTGTATTTTTATATATTTTCTGTAGCGCAATTTTCCCTCACTCGATAATTTTATCTTCTTCTTCTTATACTGGGTGGAGGCCACAAGAGCATGTTTGTGCGAAGTTTTCTACCTCTTGAAATGTGTACTCCCCACTCGGAGGCTCCGAAACATGTCGTGTAGGGTGTCCCTTATTTTTCAAAGTTTTAATTTTACAATGCATAGGCTATTGTTTTATTCATTTGGGCCTAAAACATCCGAAACCAAATTTTTTCCTTATTCGGAACAGTGTAACCCGTGCCGACTTGCGCGCAAAGATGTCCCATACAAATTGCCTCACTGGAGCGGCGCGTTGTCGTTGTTATTAGCATTTAGTTTCGGCTTATCGGGTAGGAACCATGGATTGTTTTATATTTCGAAGATGTCAGTAGAACTAAGAAGCAATTAAAAAAGTATTTTCTTGGTTGGTGAATTAAATCATCAAATAACAGGTGCAAACAACTATCTAATCTTCAAGTTCTCGCAGTTCTATTTTTCAAAATACGTGAAGTTAATTTGACTGTTAATGAAAGCGCAAATCTTGTCATTCTGGAGTCCAATATATTCTGAAAAAAGGCTAGAATACCTACCAGAGCTGTTCGTAATTATGTTAAGAAGTTAGTGGATCTTTATCAGGTCTGACTAGAACTGCAAAAAATAGCAAGAAGATTCAGGGCTTACAAAGGCGCCGCGAAGAGAACTTTCAACTTGAATTAGATAATTTATTCGATACCGCACACGCCGATGCTCTTGAATGTGCTGTGATACGACAGCATCATATACAGAATACTTGAACGGAGCTTGTGTGCAAAAACTAGAAGGAGGTTTGTTATTCTTTGCTGGCCGCCATAATATATAAGAACTGATGCTCAAAAGTGCGTTTGAATCGCAAAATCGATTGTACGAGATGATTATAGGGAACTCATATTGAGCATGCTATTGTTTTTCTGGGTGGAAGCAATGAAAATAAAATAAACAGACCTGCTGGCCCAATGCATCAAGCACGATGGATGGCAAGAGATATTTACTCCTTAAAAATACGTTTGCTGGAGTCCCAGTTTAAAATGTGCGCTAAGGACAAACAAGCTTTACCAGATGTTTGTTTATTTATTCTGTCAGTTTATGTAAAACCCTGGCTTGAATATAGTTTGGCGATAAAAGCTCCAAATGAAGATTTTTGTTTTTTAAAGACCTTAAAAGATTACGAAGAAGTTGACGATTTCCAAAGCGGCTTTAAACAAGTTCAGTCAACATTTGTGGTACTAGTCAGAGGAAATAGCCGTCCTTTTAATTTTTGATGACAACGTTGATGAGCAGACCAAAGGAAATATTGTAGATAACTTACAAAAATAAAGTTTTGGTGAATCGGGAAAGAGATATGTTCCATCGAAGGAACAGATGTCTGGCTCTCTTTATGGTACGTAAGTAGTGTTTAATCTGGTATTTAATTTAGAACTAATTTGTTTTATTTATAGGTACAACAAGTATTTGTTATCTTGTTTTATAGAAATCTTTGAGTGATTTTGTTTCTGTAAAGAGAAAAGATTTATTTTCACAACTAAAACATGAAAATAATTTCCTTAAAGAAATTGTATCTTCATAGAAAGACAGCGCGGCGTTTGTGGAAGTTAAAAAGAAGGTTACTAGCTTAAAAGCAGTAAATGACACAGCTGAAAGAGCTGTTATTCTTATGACAGACTTTCATGGTTTGACTACCGCAGATGAAGAACATAAGCAGTTCATATTATGTTGTGTGCAAAAACATAGAAAAATTTACCCAGACTGTAAAAAAAGAGATTTTGAAGAGGAAATATCTAAGTAAATAAATATAAATTTGGATCTTTTTTGATGATTACAAGAAGAACATTATATAAATATGTGTTTTCATCAATATTTATCTAACATAGTGGTTTTATGTGATCATCTACAACTACATTTAAGAGACACTTAAATCACCTATTTTCTAAAACTTTGAGGGCAAGTCGGCACGGGTTAGAATTAACGTAGGAAGTTGAAATTCTATATTTGGGTAACTAGTAGACTATTAAACATAATTAGGGGGTATGCGTTTCAATAATCCAAAAAAAAAATTTTTTGCTCATATAAGGGACACCCTAAATTGTCGTGGTTAATATTTTTTTTTTTGTTTTATAATTTTATACATTAAAATGGAACATAAAAAGCGTTATTTTTTCAATCATGCGGTTGAAACAAAGTTTTTTAAATATAATATAATCTAGGACATAAGTTCCTAAACTTTTATGGGGTTTTTTAAATATAATATAATCTAGGACATAAGTTCCTAAATATTAACTTTTCCTATCTACAAACAAAATATAAAATGTTCAGCACCCCTTCTCTTATAAATAATCTTCTTATTATTTTGTGCGCGACATCAAAGTGTGAGATTTGGCCTCCTCCACACCATTCCTCCACTGGCTTCTGTTCCTGGCCATCTCTTCCCATTCTCCAGCCCTTTCTATTTTCTCTTTCTCTCCATTCTCCAGATCTTTCTTGTTTCATAATATAATAGTTAAACCAAATATTAAAATATGGTTACGCTTTTTAAGTATTTATTTTAATATTAAATAATTCTACGACAGATCATCTGCATCTAGGTATTTATAATTACAGAGTTTAAATTAAAAATATTATCAAAGCGTTTTTTTTTCAAATCAAATCAGTGTATATTCTCAAAAGATATCACAAACAACAATTATAGTTAAAGGCATCTATTGAAAACAAATAAAAAGTAAAACACAAAAATTATATAATACCAGAAACACATGAGAGATGGTTCATCATTAGGAATACAAGATACTCTCCAAAGTCAAGAGTATTTGTCTTCTGAACGTACTTTTACGAATATGAAAGACGTCGATCTCCGAAGCGATCATGTTCAGCAGTTTGATTGCTCTCCCCACCGCATCACCAGAGGCAGGTTGGTTCTGCATGCTGGGAGATAAAACACTTGTACCTTAGTAAAATAAAGACGCCACGCTCCTCCCCCCTTGATTGCCTCAATGCCCCCCATTTGCCTCTGGTCCCGATACAGCCCCCATGGAAAGATCCAGCGTCCACTGGGGGACGGTGCCGCCCCCGTTTGGAATTTATTTTAAGGATATAATTAAGTACTTAACACGATGAGCATTTTTTTTAAATATTAAAAACATAGATTTTTCTGAAGAAAGTTTTCTTATTTCTCCTCATATAAACATAGCACATAAATAAAATCTCAAAGGCGGCCACCGTGCCGGCCGTACAGCTCTTTATCTCGAATATGTTTCCTTGTTTCGGTGAAATTATCGGGCAACTGTCACGCCGGACGTACATCAAAACATGGTCATACCAGAGTCGCCTCGTGAGCTTTCTCTTAGTCAATGTGACCCCAGAGCTGAGTCCCTCTTACTCCATAAATATAAGTAAAAAATGACAATTAACAAATACAAAAAATATGTTGTTAAATAGACAATAAAAAAGGTCGGCTTACGTGTCTTCTTCTTTCCCTTTGGCATTTCCCATCATCTGGGTCGGCCCTCCTCGTACGAAAACGCCAAACTTTTCTGTTTTGACTCATCTCCACTGTCAGGTTCTCGCTTTGGAGCTCCTTTTCCATGTTGGCCCACCATGTTGCCTTTGGGCGACCTCTTCTTTTTGGTTTTGTGGGAATGCCGAACGGACAGTGATGTTGAAAGAAGGATTGGTGCGGGTAACAAAGTGAATGGAGCTTTAAAAATAGTTATTGGAAACAATAATTTATCAATGGAAGCGAAAATGGCCGTTCACGATGGACTTCTGGTCCCAACCCAAATACTCGTATATGGAAGCGAAGCATGGAACTGGCAGAAGAAAGATAAGGACAGAATAAATGCGGTGGAGATGAGGTCCCTAAGACGTATGTGTGGTAGAACGATGTACGACAGAATCTCAAATGCTGATATTAGAAAGGAATGCAGAGCGAAAGAATGTATTATGAACAAAATTATGAAAGGATCGCTGCGTTGGTTCGGACATGGAGCGCATGGGTGAAGAAAGAATGCGAAAAAAGTACCAGTTCACTATGTAAATGGAGTACGGAGTCGAGGTAGACTGAGGAAAACTTGGCATGACCAAATTAATCAAATTTGAAAGGTTGGTCGTGTTAGAAGCCGTAATAATCGACGTGCGTGTATGACTCGTTCTATGAATTTGGAGGAAACTTGAGAGGTATGTCAGGATAGAGTAGTGTGGCGGTCTATTCTCTCTGCCTACCCCTTCGGGGAAACGGTGCGATGGTTTGTTGTTGTTGTTATTAAGTTATAGTTAGTATCGAAACCGCTTAGCATTAAATAAAATAGTAAAACTAACTAACTAATCATCACGCCGTCTCCCCGAAAGGGTAGGCAGAAAGAATGAACTGTCACACTTTTACTGATGCAGCACTCCATCCTTCTCTTTTCGCCCCGCGGGAGACGCGGTGTGATGGGTTGCGAACCTCATCGCCACCAATAGGCATCTTCCGCACACACTTCGATCGTCCAACACCCACAAAATAAATCTAAAACAAATAATATAAAAAACAATGATATAAAATAAAATAACAAAATAAAAATAATTTAAAACAAAATGTTCTTTTTAGATGGCGCACATATTGACTATTTAATTTATGGTCCACGAATCCACCGGTTTTTTAATTAAGCACATAATGTTTTTTTCGATGTTGCACATGTTGACATGGACGATCCGGAAAAAACAATCAATTTTGAATTTGGAACGTGATTCTTACGCTCCGTCACTGGGTTGGTTACTTTCCATCGTAGCGTTGTTAGAGAAGAGCCAGTGATGTAACTGAGGCAATAACGCTGTTATACAATATCTTAACTGGCCTATAAAGTGAATTAGACTTTCTCAAATACACTGCCATTCGCATAATGAGAGACGCCGGCCGGACAAGGCGCGATGGAGGACATTCCGTCCAAGACTAAGTGCAGATAAAAGATTTCCGAGCTAAGAGTATACATTATTACAGTGTTACTCATGCATAAGTTTTCTTTTATTGCGTTTCGACAGTGCTGCTCCGCTAGATTACACACTTTACAGCATCCTAACGTCGAATTATTAGGCGGATTTCTCATTCGTCTGCGCAAACTATGGACGGGTTGATCGTGTTGGAAATGTAGAAGTCGCTTGATGATTGGACTAAGTGGTCGTAAACTATTCATTTGCTCAAATAAGAGAAAAATTATACAGTTTTACTAAATTGTCCATGGTAAAACTGTAAACAATTTCATGAGAAATAGTAATTCTACGAAGTAATAGATATATTTGCATTATTTCTTTAAATCTTTCGTCATTGGCGCGCTCTGTGGGAATCGGCAATCGTTTCAACCCTTTAGAACCTGTATTTTTTCTGTATTAAGTCCAGTTACAAACTGCAATAGATCATTTATTTAACTCTTGTTTATGTAGTCTATTGTTTTGGCCGAAACACTATAATACTTAAACCGAAACACTATAAATTAAAATTGTGATACATAAATAGAGTTTTACATCATTGTTCAAGAAACAATAAATAATTTAAAATAACGTCAAAAAACAAACGCCTTATAATGTATTAAATTTATTTTGTGTAGCATATGAGCTTTATATGGTTTTGAATAAATGAATGAAAATAACGAATTATTATTTTCTAATAAAAGTAAATTCTCGTTGAAACTAAAATATAATCTAATAATTGTACTGAAATCCCTTGCTGGATGTTCATTTTAAATAATAGTAAATAAAACACAATATTATTTATTTATCATAATAAATAATCGAGATTTTTAATGAAAATATCATTAATTTAATAACAGATTTCATATGATTATATTTGTATATTTGTTTTAATTGTGTCATAATAAAATTTATTTATTGTTTCTTAAACAACGATGAAACTCCATATTAAATAATGATTTTCTAGAAGTTTTATTATGTTTTTGGGAATGAAATGTTTCGCCTGATTTAGACATTAACAAATGATAAAACAAAAAATGATAATGCCTTGGACAGGCGAAACATGTCATTCACATAAAATATAATAAAACTTCTAGAAAACAGACGTTTAGACTCAAATCAATTGATTAACAACAAAATGATACGTAAATAGCATATAAACTTGATCATTTTAAAATGACCTCATATGTCGCAACCAGCGTTATGCTTCAGATGTGGAGATGTCAACATTGGTCAAGCGCCAGTAAAATAACCGATTCCATTAATGATAAAGGACATGTGTAGTATTTGTAAAGAATCGCGGAGCAGTCACATTAATCAAGGTGAAATTACGACACTTTATTTAAAGCATGCTCGCATGTAGCCCGGCCCATAAAAACTAAGTCGTGCAGAGTTTTGGCAATGCGAACAACAGCCCGAGATTTAGTTGCGAGGGAGTTACTTTATTATTTATAACAAGAAAAAATACGCCGGCGCTATACGGAGATGGTATTTTTTGTATAAAGAATGTTCGATGAGAAGACTTGATAAAACAAAGAGAATGCGGTCTGCCGAAATAAATATTAGGCCAAATAGAATACAAAGCGGTGTTTTCCGCTCCGCACATATGCTTTAAGTTAATTAAATGTTACCTACTCCAAGAGGCGGAACACGAGCGAGCGGGAATAAAGAATAACAGAGGCAATTTAATCCCAAAAAACCAGACAAATAAAAACTGCGTAAATAGTTTTCCCATGAATTCACGAGCCAGCGCCGCCAAAAAAGTCGTGCCTTTGAGTGTCTTCCCGGGACGGGGGAGGAAAGCGCCAGTGGCGCCGCGGGAACCCCGCGTACCCCTAACATTTGTTCTAACTAACTAACCAACTGTTCTTTCCTTACATACTTCTCTCGATCACTCAACATTCACACATCGTGTCATACACGAACATCAATCGGATATGTAGGATCATTAAGATGGTTTGGACACATGGAAAGAATGAATGAAGAAATAATGTTTAAAAAAGTATACGTTAATGATCTAAATAGAACCAGAAATAGAGGAATACCGAAGAATACGTGGCACGATCAAATAAATCAAATATTGAATATCGCCCACTGCTCGGAACACCGGCCAGCAGGCTCTGAATTTTGATAAGGTATTGTATTATTAACAAAATAGATTATTTTTAAATAATCTTATACATAGACTATATTTTTCCTGATGTATATGGAAATGAAAAAACAAACAAGACGAAAAGTAATTAATAAAAAATAAACTGTAAATAGACAGTTATAATAAATTGTTAACGCGGAAACACGAGTTATAAATAATTGTTCGTAAAGAAATTACACAATCTTTCTGCACATAACGTAAATGACAAGATAACATTCTGACAATAGAAATGAAGTTTGTGACACATCGAATAGTAACATGCGAGTACTTCAGAGTGATTAAACCCGGCTTCAAATCCATACAAAATATTGTAGATTTTTTCTGGTATATATAATATGCACCTAGATACAAGCTTATTGTATCACATGATTACAAGCTGATTGTATGACATGATTACCAACATGATTACATTATTACAAGCCAAAAATACATAAGTGCAACAATGACCCTTTTACATTTTGCAAACCCAATATGAAGCCCATCGAAAACATGAAACAAAACATGTGGACGTAGGCGATTTCGCAGGCATCTCACCTACGGTACGTATCAGTCATTTGCAACGCAATGAATTAAATCGCCTTGAGTCGGTCAGTGATGGTTAGTTAGTTTTTGTATTTTCATAAAAAGTTTTTTATTTTTTTTAAAGTTAACAAGTCTACCCCGATTATTACGCCCCCAAAAAGAGCGGTCATTACGCCACAGATGATCATCTGCCACGATACACGCATACACAGGCCCAGTAAACATTTTCAGTTCCGCCTATTAACCCAAATAGCCGGTCCGTTTTGCTCTTGTCATTTTTTTTCTAATCAGCCAATTTGTATTCCTGTGAGCATAGTGTTCTAGACTCGGGAGCGCCGCCCGTACGCCTCGCCTTCTCCACCTTGGCGCTCCGGCCGGATATAGGTCGGGTGAGAACTCGAGTGCGCTAAAACTAAACCATCGGCATCGGGTCAAAGCTGCATTTCGATCAGCAATTTAAAAATAAATATTTCATCAAATAACATTAGTTTACATGCAGAACAAAAAACACAATTTCATTTGATATATATTCACAATGACTTTATGTAGTAGATTTACATTTTAATAAATATATATTATAAATAAGATGGTTTGGACATATGGAAAGAATGAATGAAGAAAGAATGGTTAAAAAATTATATGTTAATGATGTAAATGGAACCAGAAATAGAGGAAGACCGAGGAAAACGTGGCACGATCAAATAAATCAAATATTGAATGTCGGCTATGTGAGGAGTCAGAGAAATCGACGCGCGTGCATGACACGATGTATGAATGTTGAGGAAGCAAGAGAAATATGTCAGGAAAGAAAAGTGTGTCAGTTCATTCTTTCTGCCTACCCCTTCGGGGAGACGGCGTGATGGTTAGTTAGTTAGTTAGTTAAATAAAATAAAAATAATTAAAACATTTATTACCGTGTCCTCGGACGTGTTTCAGATGATATTATTGTTAAATTTTGTATTTAGAAGAAGGATGAGAACCATTTAAAACATGTTTTAAAGGTCAGATAATGTTTTGAATATTCAATATTTTCGAATATTTATTTATGGTTAGTGTAAATGAGTAAATACATAACAAGTATAAAATTCATATTTTTTTATTCATCAAAATGATATATTTATATTCAATACAATTTGCAGTTTATATGTAATCGATTCAATGGCATGTACAGTTAAAAATGCAATTTATTGCATATTTTTTACACAATCTGCAATTGTATACTTTAGTATTGATTCATTGCATATTTTATAAAAAAATATGCAATAAGAAAAACATCAGTACATCCTTAAACATGGACTGACAATATTGCCCGAATAACTTGAATGGACAAGACAGGGACGAGTGGAGAAAAATGGAAAAGGCCTTTATCCAACAGTGGAGAGAAAGATAGCTGAAGAAAAAGTCAATGACAATCTCAAATTATATATATTTCAATAAACAGCCACAACTTAATATAAATGTTTTTGTATGATATCATACTAAAGCATTGTTTTATTCATAGGTTAACTTATCGTTCGTTCCGTTTTCGAACTATTTTATAGAGATAAAAATAAATAAAAATTAATAAAAAATATGATACAAAATTTATTTATTATTATATATTATATTTTGTGTGCTTCCACTTGTGTTTAACGTCAACCATCTTCAGCAGCTTGCTGCCATCTTCTGCCAAGACCGGTCAAAACAAAGAAATTTTTATTATATAAGGATTAATTGTATCTCAATAGAGACGAAGATGTAAATTGTTTTCTGGGAACAGAATGTGGTGGCCGAGGCGCTTACAGGACTTATGACCTGTCATTGGTTGGGTTGAGCGATCGCTTTATGTTTAACAACATTCCCCATTCCGCCTTATGACCACCACGTCTGACAATTTTTGGAACTTGTATATATGATAGGTTTCCACGCCTATATTTACATTTTTATGTTCACTCTACACTAGCGTCATCTATTAAGATTAGAAACGTTCAAATCTCTGTAAAAAGAAATTGTTTTATTTATTTTCATAATTTAAAATGAACTTCTACCAATAAATTTCAATTAAAAATATACAATTCATATATTCCAAAACGTCTTCTTCTTTTCGGCACTATGTCCCGATGTTAGATTTGGTGTCCTTCACAATACTCCACTGGCTCCTGTCTCTGGTCAACTTTCTCAGTTCTCCAGGTCTTTCCAGTTTCTTCCAATATTTGATGATTATGTTTTTGCCGAGGATGTTGTTCATCGCAGAGTCCGAGTTCTGAGGCGATTGTGTTGGTGTTGCAGGTGTTCTGTTGATGATGCAGGGTGATGCCTGCGATGAACCCTCCTATTTTATCCGGGATTGGGACTGTTAGCAGCTCAGAAAATAATTTCCTCGCCGGAAACGGAAGTGTAGAGTATAAAACCAATGTATAAAAACGTATCTAACAACAAATGTTTATTTCCTTCTTATCTAATAGAGTTCCAATAAGAATTTGAAAATTGTCTATAAAATAATTTTTGAATACATCTTGTATTATTTCAATATTTCGTGTACATTAATTTATAATACTGTAAATAAATTTAACGCGAAATTATTACAACTAAACAAAACCAAACTCAGTCTCCCCGAAGGCGTAGGCAGATAGAATAACAATATAATAATAATAAATTGGATAATTTATAATGTGCCATTTTTATTAATTACTCATCTCAAGGGCTCTGTAGAAGATGCTCCGCTTTATCAACTAGATAATAATAATAATAATAATGATAAAAAAAAATATATATATAAACATATTTAGTATGAGGGCTGCACTTGACGAAGTCGATCAGCCCTTCCTGTCAGGAAATGATAATTTGAAAAAATGCGTTTTGAGTCTCGATCTAAACTCTGATTGATTCTCAATGCACTTAAGGTCTGCTGGAAGACTGTTCCAGGCTGAAGGGCCGGCTACCGCGAAGACTCGGTCGCCAAAGTTTGTGCTTGGACAGCGTTTTGGCACAGTCAATCTACCGATCGCAGAAGACTTAGCTGATCGCAATGTAGACTGTCTAGCATTCAGGTTCTCGTTGATGCAGAGTTCAGATATATAAGCTGGTGCCATTCCATGCAACGCCTTATAGACCGTCCAGCAGAGCTTGTATTGTATCCTTTCTGGACATTTCAGCCAGTGGAGCTCCTTAAGGAATGGACAAATCTTTACAAAATATTATATAATTAATAGTGCTGAAAATAAAAATGCGTTGATTATAAATACGAAAATACTTGAAAATTCTGGTATTTGCATATTTTAATTAATGTATTATATTTCTTTGGAAACCCTTACGTAGATTTGACGTTATGCGATCCTAGCACCACAATAACTCAAGTCTTAGTTTTATCCGTCGGATAATTATAGTTTCCTGTTAAGGAAAAATTGCCGGGATAAATCAAGGGAAAGAAATGTAAATCTCGACCAGGAAACGGATGGAGGGTCTTATATTTAGTTTAAATTATTCGATAACGGCTGTTGAATTTTTCAATCTCGTGACGCAATTACGATGCGGATGGAATTTTGTGTTTATACGAGTATTTCAAAATAATTATAAAAAAGTATTAAAGGCTACTAACTATTAAAATAAATATTGTTTTTTAAATCGTTTACCTTTATTACAGTAAACTATCTAAATGAAAAAATAATTTAGAACTTTTTGCAGAAAATCAACCACAATATTCTAAAATCTTTACGCAAAAGAATATAAAAAATAATTCATCTCAATTATTGCAAATCCAGGTAGTAAATTAATTTCGTGGGTACTGAAAAATACATTATCAAATCTTTAATTTGATCTTTTGTCGTAGACATGCTTTTCCTTGCTAGAAATTACAAAAACATATTTTCATTTATTTTGTAATAGACGGAATAAATTCCATTACATTTTTTGTAGATATGGATATTGACATAAATCTTTAATTGACATAAACATTTAACACAGTAACAGAAAAAAAATTAAGCATAATACAAGTTGACGATATTAAATTTAAAAATATTTAGATCATATAGAAGGAAGGATTAATAAATAAATTTACTAGAGATGTGCAATATGAACACGACTCATAATTAGCTAGCGAAATATTTTATATTTTGTGGTAGGGTTTTACAAGGTACAAGTAGTGAAAACAAATAGTATAAATTTGAGAAATTATGGGTTTGATGGAGGTTAATACTTTTAAGTTTAGAAAGAAAAGAATTCAGATTTATTCCAAAAGTCTTGACAAGAATTTGCAAGTCTAGTCATTCTGGGTATGTGCATTATATATCTATAGTTGGTTTTATGCATATATTCGTGAAAAAAAAATTATGTATTTTTTTATTACGATTAAATTATATTTCAAAAACATAGTTGCAATAAAGCATTTTAATAATACTAATTATAAACATTGCATACAACAGCATCGCATAATCAGCCTCATGGGACACGCTCTCGCGGAAGACCTCCTAAAAGATGGAAGGACAGCGCTGGGAACCTACCTCACAGGAGGAGCAACACTCTAGAGAACAGACCACATAGGTCTACAACAAGGAAGAAGAAGAATTATAAACATACAAATTTTATCTATCTGATAGCAAAAATATTCTGATCTTTTTTCAGGCGTTTTCTTAATTTTGTAATAAACATTATATTTCATTCTTTTAAGTTACCTATCTTACGTAACAAAATGTATTTTAAAGGTACGTGAATATTTTTATTTAATTGAATGATTATTTTTATAAAATAAAATAAAGTCTCACGTTCGTGAACAAGTGATTATATTATGCAATATTAAAAAAAGGTTAAGCCGCGTTCGCATTCGTTTCCCACGATAAATCACCGCGTACCGCTGCGTCCGGCGTCCGACGTCGTCCGACACACACAACATTATCATTTTTGTTCCTTTTAATTCTAATGCCGAAACAAAGCGATGCAGTAGCAACATCTCTTAATGCAGTGCCGTAATGAACCGCCCCGTGCAAGCCATAAATAACGTTTTACATGCAATAAATCCCCGCAAACCGAATTTGTTTCACTTAGAAATGCTCGCCACGGACGGCAGTGGACCAGCCCGCCCACACATGCAATTGGATTTATTCGGATGAAAGTATTTATAATGGGAATTTAATGCGTTGAGGTACCGACCAATACAAATAAAATATTGATTTGAAAATTTTCTACCACAAAGAATTCAGACGCCATTTTTAATTTTTATTTTTTGGCTATTATATTGATTCTCGTGACATGTGATAGGAAGCCAATCTATCGCCATTCCACTGTCACGCGAATTCTACACCAGACCAAAAACAGTGCGACAATCACACTGCCATCGCCGGGAATCGAACCCAGGACCTTCGGCATGGAAATCAGAGCTCTTACCACTCTTCCACGAAGGTCGTCTTAATGACCCTTTCATTATTTTGTTAATAACACTTTCATTCGCACCACATTCATTTCTTATACTTGAATTTGGCACTCTATCATATACAGATTTGCTACACACATTCGTCTTAGAGATCCCATTTCTACTGTATTTATTCTACTTTCATCCTTCTATTGCCAGTTCCATGCTTCACTTCCATACATAAGCGTCGGTACAAGAACACCATTGTGCACTGCCATTTTACTCGTAGCTTTTTTGGATAGGTTTTTGTTTGCGATGACAACTTTAAGTTCAACCATTCACTTTGTTGCCGCCCCAACCCTTCTTTCAATATCCCTCTCCACTCGCTCATATTTTGTGAAAATACTACCTAAATACACGAAGTCATCTACTTGCTCCGAATTTTCACCATTCACGCTGATGTTGCAGACTGTCATGATTTTTTCTTTTTCATAAATCATTACCTTGGACATATTCACATTCATCATCAGATCATTTCGCATGCATACCTCATACATACTATTCACCAGGACTTGTAGTTCAAGCTCGTTATCTGCAAGTAGGACAGCGTCATCCGCATACAAGAGGCAGCTTACTGACAATCGTTATATTTAAAAGTGTATATCGAAGAAAGCCACTAAGTGGCAAACGCGTCGTTTTAACTCTGAAATATGAAAAAATGAAGTTATTGGCCCTGATAAAAAGGAGAGGAGAGATGACGAGGCTTTCCTTAGGTGATGAACACGTGATATCTTAAGGAACAAATATTTTATAATAGTTTGTGGGACAAAACTTTAAATGCGTGAAAACTTTAATAATAAATCAAACAAACATAAAAATTTTAAGGAAATTTAAAAGTTGATAACATAAATCACCTCAATCTCTTTCAATACAAATGCAATAAATCAGATTTTTAAATGCATCCTTAAACATTCGTAGATTTTTCTCTGTTGTATCCGTAAAACCGACCGTTCCTCCAATCTTTGAACCGTCTACATTTTCTGTCTGCAACAACAAGCGTTTCTCCCGGCCTCGGGTTTCTAAGTATTTGTTGTTCGTTAAGCTTTCGTATGCAAAGCTCTGAGTAAGTTGTTCTTTATACCGCCTTCGCGGAGTGCAACTCCCGGGAACTTTCGCGGCGACTTCTGAATACAAACAATTTCTCCACAAAAACGTTCGTAAGTTTATGCTTCCGATTCGCTATTTATAAATATATAAACCGCAGAATAAAAATATAAACTATTTGCAGCACATACAAATATTATGAACGTTTTCTACTAAGCTGAATTATAGAGACAGTGCAAGATATTCTTTTCATTTTTAAAGTATGAATTAAACGTTATCAACTGTTTTTAAGATAATACACTTTGGAATTGAAAAATTATGCTGTTTATTATCCAATTAAATATTAAATATCACGACATGTTTCGGAGAAGATCTCCATCTTGAGGTGTAAACACATATATAATAAAAAACGAAACAATGAAAGACTTATTAAAACCCATTTAAAAATAGATACAATACAAAAGAAAAACAGAATGTTTTTAAGATAATCTAATGATTTTACTAAAATTTACAGAGGTTAATCTTAAATAATACTAATAGTTCACTTTACTTCCACTTTTGTCTTTATTTCGACAGCAACCAGTTTTACCTGGCTATGGTGGATGCTAGCCAACCTGGCGTAAACAAGACAAAATGGAAGTAGTTTATTGATGCTTTTCATATTTTTACATGCAATAGGTTATATGAGCCCAATTAGTCTCATGACTAAAAACATTGTCAAAGCGCCATTGAGGTCAGTTATTCACGAAAACGCCTTATTATTATTATTATATTATTATACATTTTTATTGACAAGCTACCTATCACATTGATTCTCGTTACATGTGATAGGTAGCTTGTCTATAGCCATATTTATTGTCATATGAATTCTACTAGTGTTAGATTTTTGTTATCTTCTCCGGGTATCGAGCTCGAGACCTTCGGTGTGGCAGTCATAGCTGTTTCCACTCTATTATGACAGTCGTAAAAAAAGTAAAGTATCAAAATAAAAACTGTTTTTAATGTTTTAAGATAACTGCCTACCGCCAATTCGATTATTGAAACTAAAATCGAAATTTCTGGATTAAATTCGACAGGGATGCATTTGCCATCCCCTAACTTTGCTCACCGCTCTCACTTATATTGTGACCGCAAGTTTTAATCAATTAAAAGTTGGCATCGCGATCCACGCAAACATAACTCCGGCGTGTAGGTGGCTGCGACACAGGCCGAGAGTAACCATCCCCTTATATTCATCCCTGTCCCCCGCCGTCTGGGCAGGCCTGATTTAGTATGCCAGACAAGGATATGTTATTTCTGCTGGTTTTGGATTGAACGCCAATTATTCTAGTCGGATGGATATCGCTTCGAATTACCGTGGACTTGTTTCAGGGACGTACGTAGCATAGGCTGAACAGATCTGACCATCGTAGCTCCATTCCCGGCTTCAACGATATTTTATGAATATCTAAATTTATTTTATTTGAAATTTAAAACATTTTCACTCTAAACGGTCTTATTGTAAATAATGAAAATGAAACATTCTTATTAATAAACATTTCGAACTTTGATAAGAAGCCATTGATTACTTAGTGGTTTGACACATAATATTTAAAAATAAAATTAAACAATTTTCCACTTAATTTTAGTTAAACTTAAGGTAATAACACTGTGGAATTTCATAATGACGATTTTTTGTGAATTAAAACACTGTTTTTTTCCACTTCTGAGTTTAATTTTCTCGACATGTTTCGAAGACTTACAAGGGTCAGTTTATATCGTTCTGCCGATGATGAAGATGTAAGCCTTCCAAACATCTTGAGAAAAGCAAAATCAAAAGTGGAAAAAAAGTTTTTTAATTCATAAAAAAAGTTATTTTTCACTTAGTATAAACCTATACTACAGTTTGTGTATAGCCCCGAGGAAGCTCACTACATATTGAAACCGGTTGGCGCTACTAAAATAAAGTGGTTTATACTAAGTGCAGTTTTGTCCTGGTCTTATTGTCTTGTTATTAAATGACTTAAAAAATAAGGAATTTGTTTTTTTACGTGTGGTATTACTAAAACCATAACAACTTTTGCACCTAGAAGCAAAACAAAGTTAGCCAAACTCTTAATATAACGGCAAAAGAATAGAAGAGATAAGGCCATTTTCAGAGCTAACCCTCTAAAAAGGGCAATGACCCGAAGAAGGAGAACAAGATAAAATTATAAAGTACATTAAAAAATATATAATTATTAAATTGATACTTTCGAGATGTTGTGCTGGCGGCGAATGCTGAGAGTATACCCTGAACGGCAAGAAGAACAAACCAGTCGATCATTGACCAGCTAGGTATAGGAGTAATCCTCTCGCAGATGTGATCTCAGAGAGTGTTAGACACAAGCCTCATTGAAAATCTCGTCATCGTGGGCAAAGTGGTGCAAAGGTGCAAAGGACCACAAGGACGACCACCCAACCGCTGATCTGATCAAATCAGGGAGCTGACTGGTCTCTCATTAGCTGCAGCCTGGAGACTGACAGGTGACAGAAGTGCATGGCGTGCCATGGTCAATGGTTTACAGGAAGAAAAAATTATCACTTATTCGATAAAAATTGTGACCTTTAAAAAATAATCACCTTTTTTAAATTGTCAGTAAATATATTTTCACTATTTTTTATATTTTTTATTTACACTTTTAAACAAATTAAAATTCAATATCAAAAATGTTTCGGACTACCCAGCCCTTCCTCAGTGATTTTATTTAGATGATTAAAATATTATAGGGTTGTTTACAAATATGGTCAGTTTTGACAGATGTTATTACTGTCTAAACTCACCATATTTGTAAACAATTTTATAATATTATAATATTTTAAATATCTATATAATATCACTGAGGAAGGGCTGGGTAGTCCGAAACATGTTTGATATTTAATTTTAATTTGTTTAAAAAGTGAGTGTTGTATACAGAGTATATAAAAAAAAAGAAAAATATAAAACATCTACAACACAAAGTATAGCGTACGTAGATAAAATGTATTTTCTTATTATGAAACGTTCAATAGTTTGTAAAAAGATTTTCGATTCTAAAAACCCACCCCTGGCAGATGACTTTGAGTCCAAGAAGAGCAGAGAGGGGGTGGCGGGATTCCCATTATCATGGAGGCTAGTGGATTAATTGCCTGTGTGACGGAGCCCCGATCAAACAAACATTTTCTTTAATGCCTGCTCTCTGTTGCGGTCATTTTGCTGTTTACAGCCTCCGTTAAGTCCGCGTGTAGCCTGAAGTAAATCTCACCATTAAATCACTCTCTTTCATAACTAAAAATATCAAATACGACAGATATTTTTTACTCTTACACGAATGTGTGAAAAATCTGTGAGTGATAGATAGAGTGTCGAATAAAAATATAATATAAGGAGTAAATGGAGTGCGAATGAAAATATTATGAAAAAAATAATAAAAGGATTATTAAGATGGTTTGGATTCATGGAAAGCATGAATGAAGAAAGAATTCTTAAAAAACAAGTATGTTAACAATGTTAATTGAACGAAAAATAGAGGACGAAAACGTTAGAGGAAAACGTGGCACAATTAAATAAATCAAATATTGAATGTCGGTCACGTGAGAAGTCGGAGAAAAAGTGTATGACACGATGTATGAATGTCAAGAAATCGAGAGAAGTATTTAATTTTGTGTGTATATGTGCTTATTAACCAAACGAAAAAGTAATGTAAAGTAAAAAATGTAATACAGATGATTGCATTATAAGTCAAATTAAAAAAGGATCCCTGAGATGGTTTGGACATATAGAACGAATGAACGAACGAGAGAAGAATGCTTAAAATGTTGTTTACTACCAGTGTGAGTAGAAAGAGAAGTCGTGGAAGACCAAGGAAAACATGGAATGACAAAATTAATCATTTACTAAAAGGCGACCACATTCGAAAAATCGACGAGCGTGCACGTTACGATGTATGAATGAAGTGGAATCTCAAGAGGTACGTCAAGACAGAGCAGTATGGTGGTCTATTCTCTCTGGCTACCTCTTCTAGAAACGGCGAGATTAGGGTATTTAGCTACCTAAGATATGCTTTATATAAGTATATTAACACGTAATCAGTACGTCTGGAGCGAATAATTCTCATTGAAGAAATACGCACTGGGGACATGTATCTTCTCTCAGAACATAAGTAAGAAGGTTCGGGATTACGGACTGTGTTAACCTCTGATTTATAGTCCCCCCGTGGGGCTTATTGCTCGGGGACTTCTTACGCAACTTCGCTGGTGGCTCGAAGAGAAACCTTTGCATTATTATAAAAATGTTGCAATATTTTTAGTTTAACTAGGTACACCTCTTTGCTGCAATAAGGAACGAGCCAGAAAAAAAAACTACGTAATACGCACTGTGACTAACTAACTGAAATTATGTTTTGTCGATTTGACTAAGACATTTGACAGGGTGTTGCTAAAGGATATTGTGAGAAAATTACAGAAAGGAAGAATATCCAATACATTGATAAAGACTATCCAAAATCTGTATACCAATTGCAAAACAAAAATTAAGGTTGACAATGAACTGTCTAGGGAAATTCCAGCAAGCAATGGTATAAGACAAGGAGATAGTTTGAGCCCCTTTCTGTTCAATCTTATTATGAACGAAATCATAGAAGAGAGAATCTGAATCATCAGCGTGTTCCTAGGTCTTCCTCTGGATTGTTGACGGGGAAGATTCACAGACAAAGCTCTCTTTACTGTGTGATCTGGTGGTCTCCATTTTATATACCCGTACCATCTCATCTGCCATTGAGTAAATGAAATTAATTTAAAGTTACGTATATAGTAGTATCTGGCAGATACCATAATTTCGTATAATTAATTTTGAATTTCGACCAATAACTTCGCAGTCCCATTCACACATAACATGCTGTTTAATTTATAAAATTCACTGCTTCGCGAAAGGTGCTTCGAAGTGAAAGAATTAATCTGTGGACATTAGGAAAAGCAGAACATGTCATCATGCAATAATTCCAAATAAATTTTACTTTTTTATTTCTCTTTCCATTTATATATTTTTTTGAAAATGTTTGTTTTGAAGAGTTGTTTGATTATTTACACATGACCTCAGAAAATGTAGATTAATCAATCATAGTTTCAATGATTAAAAACTAATTGAGCTCTTCCTTTTTAATCACAAATTATTAGATTGTATACATATGAAGCTTTTCTAAATATTATTGATGGTTATCGAAATTTCTGTCTAGAAATTAATTGTAAATAGTCAAAATAAAAAAATATAATTTGTATTTAATGTTTATTAAGTTTTAATCCTTTTATTATGTTTATTTCTACTGTTGTGGATGAAACGAGACCAAAAGTGAAAGTGGACGGAGGTGTAATCTGAGAATAAGTGGAATAAAACAAAATATATTTTAAAGATAAATATTTTATTATTATTATTATTATTATGTTAAATCGTTATTTACACCATAAAGGGTATTGCTGTATCATAGTGACTCTTGTGACATGTGATAGGTAGCTAATCTATCGCCATTTTATTGTTACATGAAAAAGAAAGTGGCAAGTGCTATGACAGCCACGCAGAAGATTCCACGTTCGATTCCCGGCGATGGCCATATGATTGTTACATTATCTTTGATCTGGTGTATAATTCACGTGACTTGATTAACTACTTGTCACATGTAATGAAAATCAATATGAAAGCCATACCTTTTACATCAATTTGCCTCGCACTGTTAAGATGTAAAGAGCTTCTCAACCAAATAATAATAATGATATATATTTTTGGGATGCAAAGTAAAACATGTCAGCCCAGAAGGTGTCAAACAAGTCATTCCAGAAGATGGCAGTGAGCTGCAGAAACCGATCAAGCCCATAAATATAAGTGGAAGTTTACTAAACATATTCTTTAAATAGGTATAACAAGGCTGCGGTCATTTCAGGATGCTTCAAGAATTTAATTTGGAAAAACCCTGACATGAAGATCAGCAGCATAGTGAAAAATTATAAGACTTGTGTGCAACACATCATGACATATGGGATCGTGTGCAGGGCGGACACCACAATCACAAAAAACGCGCTCAGAGTGTCAGAAATGAAGACGCTCAGATATATATCTGGCAATACACTGCAAGAGAGGATAAGGAATACACGGATAAGGGAGATATGCGAGGTCGAGGATGTCGTTAGGTGGGGAAGGCAAAGGAGAATATACTGGTATGCACACGTGAGGAGAATGGATCCATCCAGACTCCCCTTCATTGTGTTACACGGCCAGCCCCATGGTAGACGAACCCCAGGCATACCACCAAAGAGATGGATCGACAGCTGGGAGTCGACTTCGCAGGAGGCCAATTCTTCTTAAGAAACAGGCCACTAGGCCTACACTAAGAATAAGAAGAAGAAAAAGAAGAAGGATTTAATGATTTATTTATTTATTTTCATTTTATTCGACAAACTAACTAACTAACTAACTAACCATCACGCCGTCTCCCCGAAGGGGTAGGCAGAAAGAATGGACTGCCACACCTTTCTTTCCTGACATTTCTCTAGCTTCCTTAACATTCATACATCGTGTCATGCACGCGCGTCGATTTCTCTGACTCCACACATGGCCGACATTCAATATTTGATTTATTTGATCGTGCCACGTTTTTCTCGGTCTTCCTCTATTTCTGGTACCATTTACATCATAAACATATAATTTTTTTACCATTCTTTCTTCATTCATTCTTTCTATATGTCCAAACCATCTTAATGATCCTTTCATTATTTTGTTCATGACAGCATCATTTGCACCGCATTCACTTCTTATATTTTCATTCGACACTCTATCATACACAGAATATCCACACATTCGTCTAAGAGATCTCATTTCTACTGCATTTATTCTACTTTCATCCTTCCTTTGCCAGTTCCATGCTTCGCTTCCATACATAAGGGTCGGTAGAAGAACACCATTGTGCACTGCCATTCTAGCTTTTTTGGATAGGTTTTTGTTTGCGATGACAACTTTAAGTGCACCATTCACTTTGTTGCCTGCCCCAACCCTTCTTTCAATATCCCTCTCCACTCTCCCATCTCTTGTAAACATACTACCTTAATACACAAACTCAACTACTTGCTCCAAATTTTCTCCATTCACGCTAATGGTGCAGACTGTCATGGTTTCTTCATTGGACTTATTAACATTCATCATCAGATCATTTCGCATGCATACCTCATACATACAATTCACCAGGACTTGTAGTTCATGCTCTTCGACTGTTATTATTCGACAATTTATGCAAAATATACATTTTCATTTGTTTTATTATTTTTTTCATCATTGTAACGATATTAATAACACATAGCAAGTTGGCTGAATTAACAACACAACAAGGTTAAGTGACTTGTCTCTGTACGTCTTTTGGCCACAGAAAACATTCGGCTAGGAGTACTCAGTGCCGGCACGTGACACGGCGGCGGGATTTATCGGCTGGGGGGAGGGCATAGATAAATAAACACAAACCGCGGTGAAAATGGCGGAGTAAAAAGTTGAAACGTGGTCTGAGAGACCCCTCCCCCCCCCCCCTCCCCCGTGAGAGAGGCACAATTAATTGCTATATTCAACGCGCCGCCTCTGTCAACTTTGTAATCTTGTTTGGGAGGTAGGATACGTGCGATATTTTCACGTTAAATAGAAGGTTTTTTATACTTGTGGTTGTAGATAGAAGCTTCACACCGACACAGCACGAATTTAAATGCTTCTGGTAGATTTTCTTCTAGAGTAATCTACGTTAACTTGTATGTTTGTACATTAAGATCTAATTGTAGGTATGATATAATCATTGATGTATGAATTCGATTATTGAGAGTTGACAGGGAACTGTCATCAACTATCAAAGTTCGGAAAATTACACATCTGGGCCATATACTGCGTGGAGAAAAGTACCATATTTTCCAACTGATATTGGAGGGGAAAATTGAGGTACGCTGAGGGCCCGATAGGAGACAAATGTCCTGGCTGTGAAACGTGAGGGAGTGGACCGGCATCCGAAGTGTGGAGGAGCTTTTCCGAACGGCGCAGGACAGGGACAGGTTCGCCAAGGTGATCGCCAACGTTGGGGGGACCCGACAGGTCACTTGAAGAAAGAGAATAATTGACTCTTACTTGTTATTAAGAGTACAAGCAGTGGAAGACCAAGGAAGATACGGCATGACCAAATTAATCAAAAACTGAAAAGCGGCGATGTTCGAAGTAGGAACAATTGACGAGCGTGCATGTCACGATGTGTAAACATAGAAGAGGGGCGAGAGCTATGTCAGGATGTCAAACTATCACGCCGTTTTCCCGCAGGGGTAAGCAGAGAAAATGGATCGCCACACTACTCTATCCTGACACACCTCTCTAGATTTCTACACATTCATACAACATATAATACACGCACGTCGATTCTTCCGACTTCTTACGTGACCAACCTTTAAAATTTGATTAATTTGGACATGCCATGTTTTCTTCGGTCTACTTCGACTCCCGTACTCCATTTATATCGTTAACTTATACTTTCTTAACCATTATTTCTCCATCTATGCGCTCCATATGTCCGAACCAACGCAGCAATCCTTTCATAATTTTATTCATAATATTCTCATCCTTCTTCTGCCAGTTCCATGCTTCTCTACCATACATAAGGGTTGGACCAGAACTACATTGTGAACGGCCATTTTCGCTTTGATTGGTAATTTTTTTTTTTTAATTATACAGTTTTTGTCATTGTTTCGATAGCGATCGGTATCGCCATGCTAGCTGGCATCGACAGACTGGACTTGTCAACCTGGTTAAACCGATCGCTTTAATATTATACATTTCGCAAAATGAATCTTCCTTTGAGTATCACACAGTTGTACCATTTACATTTCCACATTTCATTTCCAATCCTAATATTTCATAAACCTTATTGTAAGGGAGTTAGTCATATCCATTTATTATATTCTTCAAGACTGTTTTTCTTCTCGGAACATCTTGTTTTATTACTGAGAAAGCAATTTACCTATGGAAAAAAATGATTACTACACATAATACTCACATGCACCAGAGCAGTGCGTGATGTTTTCATTATAAACACTGTTTTTTCTTCTTTTGAGTTTATAAATTTCTACATAAATAAATTACCCAAAATAAACCATTGATAATCTTCTTCTTCGCGCGCCGTATTACACATACGTTTCAGGGACCTTATCTCTACCGCATTTATTCTGCTCTCATCCTTCTTCTGCCAAATCCATGCTTCGCCTCCATACATTAGGGTTGGGACCAGAACTCCATTGTGAACGGCCGTTTTCGGTTTCATTGATAAATTCTTGTTTCCAATAATTATTTTTAATGCTCCATTCATTGATTTTGAGATTACATAATTATATAATAAATTATTTATCTCCACTGATTTTGGTAATGGGAGTATTGATTAAGAAGAAAATATATCCGACAACTCTAAAATTGTATAATGATTATATAATTTTAAAGTTGTCGATAATTATTATATTATAAAATGAAACCTTTCGAATTATTTTTCAAATTTCAGAAACATTTCAGTTTCACGGCACTTTTGTTAGATTCTTCACCAACATGATTCAAATGATTCTCATATTTCTTCTGTGTATAATTTTCAAATTTGATAAAGCAAAAAAGGAAAATTTTGTATACCGAAGAAGAATCAGAACCAACCGAAACATGTTAGTTAAAAGTGTTGTTTTTTCAAAAGGTAAATCGATGTTTTTTTATGACAACATCCAGTTTTTGGCTTTATTTCGACTGCGACCGGTTTCGCCAGATTGTCCAGTCTGTCGATACCAACTAGCCTATCGATACCGATCTCTGTCGAAATAATGAAATATTTTTTATAATGAACTTCCAGCAAGAGATTTCAGTAAAATCATTTGATTATATATAGAGGTATAAATAAATCCACAACACAGTGAAGGCAAATATAGAAAATAAAAACTTTCCATCCTTTTCAATTGCGATGTTGATAGGATTCCGTACATTATTTCGATATGATGTTTTACATTTTTGATGATTTGAAATGATCTCACGCACTCCACTGCTCCACATATTATTCCCGCACACGTAAAACCCAGAGAGGAAGGTAAACAGAGTACATAGGAATTCTTTCATTGCCATGTTTGTCGATTTACGACATTCGAAATGCTCTATAAAAGCAAAATTTCTGCGAAGAAATCTAAATGCTTTATTATGCAAATTTTATATTGTCGAAGGAAACTTATTGCCACGCAAATCGAAACGCAGATAAACGAGTTTTATTACCAGCGGCGGTACGTGTGGGTTGTATTATAACTCTATGGGAAATCGATAATGCATATTTTAAATTGAAAAATTACATGGGGTGAATCGTACAGTCTGATCGAATACTCACTGGAACAGTAAATCCAAAAACGGTTTTAAAAATATTATATTATTAGGACTTCATCGAAGGAAATGATTAAACATTTCTCTATTTTCTAGATATCAAATTAGAAGCAATATTTTTTTACCATAAAATATAACATATATTTGTACATTCATATTTAGTTTAGATCTATTCTATCTTTTGATACTTCATAACTAATTCACAGCTTTTTCCGACAAAGAACAAAACCGTCTTAAATTAATCGGTAAATTTTGTCATTACATATATTTCAAGGCTTGACTTATTTTTTTTATCAACAAACTTTTTAATCATAATTAATTATTTTTTCATTAATAAGAGATTACTTCGATGATTTAACAAATCAATAAATGAAAAATTTTCAAAAAAAATTAAAATAAGCAGTTAGAATATAAAAATATGTCGAGGAAGTCCACCATTTTTTCACCTGTGTTATTTATAAACCTATAAAAAAGTATAAATCTATACTTTACTGCTAAACCAAAACTCTAAATAAATATGGATAATAATATAGTATACTCGTATATAAAATCAACCGGTTAAAAATACGATAAAAATGTATTAATTTATTTTTATTGTGAAATGTCAAAATGGATCATGAAGGTATCTAGGATCGAACCTTACATCGCTCGTTAAACTTTTATTTCTCAAAACAGAACCAAGAAATTCTTCATCCACCATTTATGTTTGTTCCATTATCTGTTATTACGAAATTGCTTAAAAAAATATTTGTTCTAGTATTTAAGCAGCCAACTGTTAAATTATTAGAGGGCCACACGTCTTAATACGAGATGTAAGATATTGTTTTTTTTCTCTACAAATTGCATGTTATGTTATTCAATAAGATTGTATAGTAGCGCATTCAAATGATAATGGAGATATTACTGCAAAAACATTTTTTATTCAAAGGATATGTAAAAAAATATCATTCGCCTGATTTTTTTACTTTAATTTCTTTAAAAGCACCAGTGCTTTAAACGCTTCTGAAACATTTGTCTACTAACTCAGTTTCTTTCTGTACAATATCAATTAAAATGTTTAGAACTTATTTTATGTGGAATACGGATCAATTATTATAAAACTCAAATGCAGCAGCAAGGCTCATTAAAGGCATTCCAAAAAAGTTCCATATAACACAGCATCTCAAAGAACTTCATTGGCTTAAAAGTCCAGAAGGAATCCAGTATAAACTCTACTGGACAGTCTTCAAAGCGCTACATGGAATGGCGCCAGGTTATATATCTGAATTCTGTATAACGGACAGCCTAAATTCACGGAAATCCACACTTCGCTCGGCAAACTCCTCAGCAATGGGAAGATTAGTTGAGCCGAAGCGTTGCCCCAGTACAAATTTCGGGGATCGAGCGTTCGCGGTGGCCGGTCCATCAGCTTGGAACAGTCTCCCTTCACACCTTAGATGCATAAATGATCCGACAGATTTCAGATCTAAATTGAAAACCCATCTTTTTCATATTTCATACCCAATTTAAACATTTATACTTTGTTCTACTATACTTTTAAACCGATCGTTTTTAAGCGGTCACATTTAGATTTTTAAGATTTAAAACACGTCTTAATGCGCCCTTGAGGTGATTACATCACAAAAACGGCGCTTTAAAAGTTAGCATATTATTATTATTAATATTATTATTAATGCCATTTCCATTTCTTCCAAATGATAGGACTTACTTGACTTTTTTTTAATTATTAACTATTGTTAAAATAAATAGTCCATTGTTTTGGCCGAAACACTATGATACCTTAACATTTTAAATTGTTAAATTAAATAACTTTGTTTTATGCATCACAATTGTATTTTATTTTACGCGACAGCTGTTTCGTCAACCTATGTTGACATTGTTTAAATATCTTCAGGTTTAGTAGAATAACTATTCTTGGAATTTTTTAGATAAACTTAAGGCAACACAGTGGAATTCCAAAATGACGAATTATTATGGGTTTTTTTACACCTTTGAGTGGAAAAACAGTGTTTCAATCAAGCGGAATAAATGTCAAAACAGTGTTTTATTTCATTAAAACTTCGTTATTTTTGTCGATTTTTACACTAGCTATAATATTATGGTAAACACAGATCTATTATTTGGATAATTTGGAATTGTATTTATTACATATTAGATTATTCAAGTTATACAGTTAAGAAAAACACGTATTTTTCCTTGTGATTCTTTAATATTTGATACTTACGTAAGTTTAAGTTGTTATCATTTGGAATTCCGTTAAAATGAAGTTTTTTTTAATATAATCAAAACATTTGATAAAAACCTTTGTGTGCTTTAGATATTGAAATTTCTTTGATTGAGTGGAATAAAATACAAGCTTAATTTTTTTTTCATTATTTATGAAGTATTCATAATTTGACATCCGTAATATAGTTTTTTTGACGTATGTCATATAAATGGAGTGAAATATTTATAATATTATTTCTTATTAAATGTTTTTTCGTAACTAAGTTTATTATTTTGATAATTTATCATAAAATATTTTTGGGGTTCATCAGAGTTGTACATATGAATCTATTCCACTTTTCTTGTTCATTAAAATATTGCAGAAACACCTCTGTACACAGATAATAGAAATGTTATTATTTCATCTTACTTAACTACATAAAAGCCCTCGTCAGAACCTGGTAGGTAGTGTTTCTAAAAACAACACTCATCACAATGAGAACTAGCAATCACCCTTACTTTGGTGAAGTATTATAATTCTTGATTTTGACTCTCATGTGTGTGCCTTTAACAGAATCAATATTTTGATTTTGTATTTGTTCCCACATAACAATGACAACAGCCATAATATTATGATACCTAAGTGTACAAAACTCAACATGCAAGCAATACGATAATTTTTTTAATATTACTCGTAATTGTGTTATTTTATTTATAATATACCAAATTATTTTGATTACTCAAATCAATCTGTTTCGCTCCCGCCGGAGCTTTGTGGAGGTAACAAATCAAATTGATACCTTCGATGAATTTTCATTCATTGAAATGCCGTTTTGACATAACTTTTATAATTTGAATAATTTCTTCTATATTATTTTAAAGTTCTTGCTGGTGTTTGATTGCTTTAAGTACCTAATTGCAGCTAATTTAAAAAAAACGGTGGATGCGAGTAACATAAATCTAATAATCACAAAAGTCCGAATCGTCCATGTCAACAAGTGCACCATCTAAAATGAACATTATGTGTTAATATATTTTTATTTTGTTATTTTATTTTATTTTATATCATTGTATTTTATATGATTTGTTTTAGATTTATTTTGTGAATGTTGGACGATCGAAGTGTGCGTGGGAGATGCCTATTGGTGGCGATGAGGTTCGCAACCCATCACACCGCGTCTCCCGCGGAGCGAAAAGAGAAGGATGGAGTGCCACATCGGTTAAAATGTGACAGTCCATTTTTTCTGCCTACCCTTTCGGGGAGACGGCGTGATGGTTAGTTAGTTAGTTTTTTATCAACGGAAATTTGATATAAACATTTTAAAAATACGACTAAAGAACCCAAAAACAATTTCATTTTCCTATATTTTCAATCGTCTTCCTGAGAGTCTCAAATCATTTAATGACATAAAGAAATTTAAACGTGCTCTAACCAAATATATAAAGTCAACCATAGATGTAGATAATGATTTTTCTATGAGATTAAGAAGAGGTCCTATCTTAGTATGTAAATTTATGTTTACAACTATCCTAGCATATGTTACGTATAATTATATCATCGTGATACGATAAGTCACTTACCAATGTTAGCATAAGATTACTAACAAATACTAACAAACCGCTATGTTACTAACAATTCCACTAACATGCAATTTTATGTAGTTGTCACGATACAGGCCATGTCTAGTGTGACAACTACAGTCCATAAACGTTTTTATCAAATGTAGGTATATTATGAAAAAGTAAAACAATAAAAAAATAATAATAAAAGATGCTTCGTTAATTCGTGCTAGTTAAATAATAAATGAGAAAAACAGTGATTTTATAAGGAAAATATAATTTATTCCATATTTTCATAACTTATGTTTACACACATTTTAAATGGATATCTTTGTTATCATATTTGTAAAGACCCGGAGTGCCTCATGGCTAGATACGATAGATGTCTTCATTGTTGATCTCAAACCGTCGATTCTCATCAAAGGTATGACACAGTGTCACTGATCATTTGGCGTCATTTGTCCCCATGACTTTTTTTTTTTTTTTTTGTATACAACAAGTTGTTCGAACCCAATTACTGTATACATTTTATTTTTTAGCTAATATATTGATTCCCGTGACATGTGATAGGTAGCCAATCTATCGCCATTTTATTGTCACGTGAATTCTACACCAGACCAAAGACAATGTGACAATCACACTGCCATCGCCGGGAATCGAACCCGGAACCTTCGGTATGGAAGTCAGAGCTCTTACCACTCTGCCACGAAGGTCGACATGCATGGTAACAGTCAAAATAACACAATTATTTTTATAAACCCCATCTTATGAAATATTCTAATAAGTAAATTGACCAATCAATTCAATTGTTCCACGATAATGAAAATCAGTCAGATTTACTGTTGCGCATTATTATTTGAGTTGTTGACTCACACCGCCTTAGAGGCCTATTTTAACATGAAATTTACGTTTACCTTTGTTATCCGTGGAGCCATGGACATACAATATCCGCCCGGATATTTGAGGCCTAACCCACTTCGGAGGGGTATAGGTACCCGTCCGAGCGCTACGCTTCAGTTGCTACGGTGCTACGATGACTACGCCAAAAACGTTCTGCGAATCATCCGTAGTAGGTAGACACTCGGCTACGAGTGGTATTAGAAACTAAAGTGGGTATACTTATACAGCTGAAGTCGATTTTCAAGCTTTACAACTATACTAAAATGATATTTCAATCGCAATAGTAAACTTTCACAAAATCTTTTGGCCCAAAAATGCTATTTCATAACATTCAATATTTTAAATATTGAATTCATTTTCCTTTAAAGTGTTGAACTTATTAATCTCACATATTTGATAAAATATTAAGAGATGTTGTACATCAAACCACATGTATTTCTTCTGTATTCGCCATCAATTTTAGAAAACATGGTATTTTCACAAACACTTTTTTGTACTTTTCACAAACATGTTTTGGGACACAGAAGCTCTTCCTCAATATAGAAAACCTTCCCTGAACCTTCATGTTTTCAAAAAATATTTCACGTGTATTTTTTTTCTAAGAGACATTAGAAAAATTCTAATATATATAACGTCAATTAAGGAGAATACATAATACGAGAAGCACAAAAATGATAGTGTGTAGTTAAGAAGACAGATTTGTTCATTGATTTTATAAGCGGAAAATTTGTTAAAAACTAGACATTGAAAAAATTAATACGGGAAAGACGGCGAAACAATTATTGAATGAAAAGAGCAATAAACGGAGTATAAAAATAGTATTATATATAATACAATAAATTTATGAAATTATTGAATGTTTGAGAATATAATTGATATTTGAAAAACTCAGTATCTAATACATGTCTCTCAAAGTGCCCTCCTATTGTTCAATCACGCGACACACCACTTACTCGTAAATAGGAAATCTCGAAATGCATAATTAAAATTCGAGAAAATCTATGTATTTTTTACAATCATTCATTTAATCAGAAACATCCATGCTTCCTCAAAATCAAGTCTGTTAAATTATTACTTATATTTTCATCGAATATAAATATCATTTTGCATATACTTAGGAAATTGAAAATAATTTTGTTTGATCCACTAATTATTTTTTAAAAAATTTAAAAACACGACATGTTTCGTAGGATACCTCCATCTTCAGGTGTACAAATATAATATAATAAAAACTAAACAATGAAAGACTAATATAAAAACGCATTTAAAGTTCGATACAATAATTCAAATAAAAAAATTAACCTGGGCTATTTGTTAAAAGTACTAAAAATTATTTTTTAACAGTAGGAACTAATAAATAATAATAATACATGATGATAATACAAAAAAAAATATTAAAATGGTAATTTAGAAAAAACGTACATTTGAAAAGACATGCTTTATAAAGAAATTAAAAAATGTTTAATTTGCATTTGATTGAGTAATGGGAGCTTGGGAGATTTAATGTAGACAAAGTATTTACGGAGAAAGGAGTAAAAGGACGAATCTGATTATCAAATGCGTAAAAGCATTTCTCGTGTAACTAGGGGTATGATAATACTATAATGTAATTATTAAACGTACTTCATGTCATAAAAGTGTAAAAAAAGAATTCAGCTTCTATGAAAACATTTTTCCATTGTTTGATTATTCACGTTATGTCAACAACCTGAGCGCCGCACGAACGATGAGTAGAGGTTAATTTGAACAAGGTTTACTTATCCGGGGCAAACATCGTACGGCGCACTTCCGTTCCTACGTTATTCCGCACCGCAATACTTCCGTTCCCAGCGCGTTCCGACAAAGCGTGTTTTGCGATGTTTACAATACTTCGCAAATTGATTACCTTTAGAAGATGTTTTAATACGTTCTCCTTCTAACCTAACCCTAATTTACCGAGGATATCATATTGGGATTCAAATTAAATCGATAAGTAGGTAAACACTTAAATGATTTTGGGAAATTTGGCATCATTTGAAACAAAATGATCACCTTTTCGTGATTTAAGATTTATAAGTACCAATCTGAACCGCATTTAAAGGTAATTCAATACATGAAATAAAACTCTTAGCAATATATTTGTTTTATTTTAGACTTATTACATTTTATGATTATTTGATACAACAACTCATTTTGTGCTTAATAATAATTATTATTAAAAATGATTTATCGCTAAGTTATAATAATTTTAAATTGTTTGTTCAGTTTATCCTAAATTGTGCTTTTGAGTAATTATACAAAATTAAATGTGCATATATTTTTATTACATATCCGATCGTTAACCAAACACACAGTATTGAACCTTTCAACTGGGATAATGTTTATTTACCACTGGAAAATGACAATTATATTTATGTTATTTACATATCATTTATAAGTTAATTATCAATGTAGTAATTGAATTCAAAGCCAAGACTGTCAGAACCAAAAACCTACTTCGAAGCAACAAAATGAAGATACTCGGAAACATTGGTGTCAAAACTCTTCATGACAGAATACAAAACACAGATATCCGAAGGATTTGCGATGTCGAGGATATTATAAGATGGGGACGCAAAAGTGAAGATTCTGAAATGAACATGCGTTGTGCTACTAGAATAACACAACCAATGATCGTTAGAACAGGAAGGGACAGTTTACTTCAAAGATGATCTCCTCTAAAAATATGGAAGGACAGCTGGCTTGAACTTGAAACTTGATCCATAGAAAAGATGTACTAATATATTATAATACAATTCACCATCACACTTCGATGCAACATTTTAATAGAGAGGGAAATATAGAAATAAGGAAAAACTGCATTACCGAAGACATCGTAATGTGGAACAGAACTAGGAGATGATTCTGACGAGACCATGTAAACCGAATAGCGTACACTGGTGCAAATGGGATACCTGTAGGTCAACGTCCACCTGTCAGGTCACCCAAAAATACCGAGATAGCGGTCATCCGCACCGAGGCAAATCCCGAGGTTACAAATCACCTGAGTTAATTGAAAAAGAGGTAGAAGACTATTTTAATCAATTATCACAGATTTCGAACATTTCACTATTTGTATAATCATGGCGACATTTCTTTATTAGTCTCTCCGAAGGGGTATGCAGAAAGAATAGATCATCGTAATGTTCTTTCCTGTCATACTTCTTCCGCCGTAATGTTCTTTCGATTCCTCTAAACCAGTGTTTCAGTGCTTACAAGGTTACAAGTGGTCCGTCGGCGACCTTTTTTTTAGCTCAACAGCGACTTCCGGTCAGTGGCATTCGGCGGCGATCATATTTTTTTAGCTCCTTTGGGAAAATCAAATGTCTGATTTTTCGAATGAACTATAAAAATTGGCCGCTGCCGAATTCTACTGGCTGGAAGTCGTTGTTGACCAAAAAAAAGGTCGCCGCCGAATTCTACTAACCGGAAGTCGCTGATGAGCTAAGAAAAGGAAAGGTCGCCGCCGAATTCTACTAGCCGAAAGTCGCTGATGAGCTAAGAAAAGGAAAGGTCGCTGCCGAATTTTACTGTCCGGAAGTCGCTGATGACCTAAATAAGTTCGCCAAAGAAAAATATCCATTATTGTTTATTAACCGTCGCGTTGCCATGTGGTAAATTGAGTTTCCACTGTCAATTTAAAGTTGATTTTCTTAAAACCTATGGACCCTAATATTATAAAAAAAATTGTAATCCTCCATTGAGGTGTTCTCAATATTTCGTAATAAAAAAAAAGCAAAAAATTACTTCCTTCATCCCAAAAAAAAATATTTTCTAAGACTGCCCTCACCTTCATTCGTGTTAAGGTAGAATTTGTTTTGCTAATATTTACAACTTTATCAAAAGTGACAAATACTTACTCGCTGTTTTGAACGTATTATAAATTATATCTTTGACCTTTTCAATATGTACGTAATAATACCACTGTGGACGGAAACGCAGGACGCAACTTAATAATATCAGAACTGTGAAAATATTAACACTTTACCAAAAGGGAAAAATATTAATACGTACTCGTTGTCTTGAACGTACTATACATTTTGCCTAGGTGCCTTTATCTTCGCCCCGCGTGCAGACAAGTTTCGACCCGACTTTTAGTCGATTTTTAGTCGCCCGTATGTTATGACGCATTACATATCAGAAATCGCATGGTTCCAGAAAAAAATTAATAATGATATGTTTTTCAAATAATCCATGTATGTTATAGATATCGATCTATTCAATGAAATTCCCTACAAGATGACATAAATTAAATTTTGATTCATCTAGTCATATGCTTGATATTTAGATAAAGTTAGCGGTAAACTGAACTTACCACATGGGAGCGAGCGTTTTGTTTTGAACACGGTACGTTAAGGGTTAAGCATCTTCCATAATAATAAAAATGTGACACAATTTTTTAAAGGGGAATTTGTAAAAAAATTAAATTATTACGAAATCAGGGGGTGTGCACAAAAGAAAAAATCAGCTAGGAGTCCACGGGACAAAAAAGTTTGGGAACCAATGCTCTACACCAATCCTTCGTATCATGCACGCACGTCGATTTCTCCGACAACTAACGGTATTTGATTTATTTAGTACCACTTTTTTACGGTCTTCCTCTATTTTTGGTTCCGTTTACGTCGTTAATATATACTTTCACTACCATTTTTCCATGTTTTTCCATAAAACTTTCATGAATTGCATTCACTTATATTTGCTGTCGAAGCTCTATCATACACAGATTTTCGTTACATTCGTCTAATAGATCATTCAAGTTTAGTTAATATTTTCGGATATTGAATAATTTTGATACTTCGATCGTTTTATATTAAAATCATACTTTAAGTTTCCACAAATATTATCTTTAGCGCAATCTGAAACTTAGTTTTGCATTATTTGTAGTAATAATAAATAAATAACTTTCAAATGGGTGCCTCCCTACCTCAAAATGTTTTCATCCCAAAGTGCTCCACAGTACCTACCCCATCTGTATACTTAGAGAAATCGATATTTGAAGATAAAATAATATTTATTCTTCGGTGGAGGGATGATTTTATAATTACAAACCGTGGTAAGGGTGGGTGGATCAATATGACGTATCAGCATATTCCTGTATTCCCGTGTTCCGCGGCTTAATTAATTATAGTTCCTGAACAGAGGTTCACAAAAAAGTATTCTAAATCAATGAGTGTTTTATTAAAATTTACATTAATGCACTAGTAACGCTGAGATGCTATAAAAAAGTTTTAAAACATATAACATTTGTTATTTATTGTTTCTTGAACAATAATGTAAAACTCGATATTTAATAATTAATACGAATGAAAGTATCAATTTTCGAGAAGTTTTATTATATTTTATGTGAATGATATATTTCGGTCTAAGGCATTATCGAGTGTGGCACATTTGATCATGTCATTCACATAAAATATAATAAAACTTTTAGAAAACAGGGGTTTTCATTTGCATTAATACAAATTATCAAATGTATAATTTAGATGGGTAAACAAGATTTCAATTTTTTCCAAGTAATCCATATTCGTATTCATAATATAACAAATTCAATTTATTATATGGCAAACGAGCTGGAAACGAAATTATACGTTTATGATGTGAACGGAGTTGAATAATGCTTGCTTAATAATATAAGTTAATTAATTTAGTGAAAATATGTTAAATAAAACTCCTAAAACTCAAAATAAAAATAAAAATCATATTCTTTGAAAACCACATTTTGTGAACCAAAATTTGTAAACCGGTTTCGGTCGAGACCGATTAAGAAAATAATTGTAAAGATTTTGGTTCTTACCTAAAAGTATACCAGTTAATTTCACACCGCAGATCCCGGGTTCGATTTCCGGCGATAGTAGATGTCTTTGGTCTGATTACATAGTTAGAAATCTTCGTGCAGTTTTTGCATCCATAATTTTTCATCGTTCTATTATTTCTTAATACTGAGTCTTCGAAAGTACCACATGATTTCCAATCAAGGGGCTTTGGATTATATTGCAAATATCATTTGAGTGATATTAAGAAAAAAGATTTAAAATATATATTATGACGTCATTTTAAAAACAGTTGACGGCACCTGAAGCAAAATTTGCCTTTCAGCACATGAGCGCTATTGAATAAAGTAACATACATTACGGCGACGATAGTCCGCAATTATCAGGATAAATAAACGGCGAATGTTGTCCTAATGACGTCAGTTTCCCGCTCGCGAGCACATGGCCGCCATTTTAAATGTTGCCACATTATAAAATTGCATTACGGGGAGTATTTATTGTGTTGTTGTGCGAGTAAATTACATCGCGCTCACCTACTCGAGCTCTACTGGTTTATGGACGTGTGTGAGGTTGGTAAACATTTTGGAATTAGAACCCCAATTTTTTATCGTGGGACATTTCTTTTTTTGAACAATTCTTGTCGATTTCTATATTTTCGAGTATTCAAAGATAATTTGCGTTTCGAGGCAACTTATAATGATTTTTGATAGGTTTACAAACAAACAAAGAAACAAATCATCACGCCGTTTTCCCGCAGGGGTAGGCAGAAAGAATGGACCACCACACTACTCTATCCTGGCAAACCTCTCTAGATTCCTCCACATTCATACAACGAGTCATACACGCACGTCGATTCCTCCGACTTCTAACATGACCAACCTTTGAAATTTGATTAATTTGATCATGCCATGTTTTCCTCGGTCTGCCTCGACTTCGTACCCCATTTACATCATTTACGTATACTTTCTTAACCATTCTTTCTCCATCCATGCGTTCCATATGTCCGAACCAAAGCAGCGATCCTTTTAAAATTTTGTACATAATACCTTCTTCCGCTCTACATTCTTTTCGTATATCAGCATTTCAGATTCTGTCGTATATCGTTCTACCACACATACATAGTCTTAGGGACCTCATCTCTACCACATTTATTCTGATCTCATCCTTCTTCTGACAGTTCCATGCTTCGCTTCCATATATTAGGGTTGGGACCAGAACTCCATTGTGAACGGCCGTTTTCGCTTTCATTGATAAATTATTGTTTCCAATAACTATTTTTAAAGCTCTTTTTTTGATAAGTTTACTTTCCTAATTATTCATTATTTAAAAAAAAAGTCTTAAATTAGAAAAATAAGACTTTTTTTTAGTTTTTAAATAATAATAAATTGATATTGCTTTTAAATTGCCGAAAATACTTTCAATTAAACGTTTCCCAATATATATATTTTTTTATTTAACTTATTTTGTTTTACGTGACTACTAAGGACATCCGGAATATATATAAATAAAATAAAAACTAATAACTTACCATCACGCTATCTCCTTGAAGGTGTGGGCGGTGAGATTGGTTCGCCATACTGTTATTTTCTGACATTCATACATCGTGTCATGCACGCTCGCCGAGGTCTTGGACTCCTTACGTGGCCGACATTTAATATTTGATTTAGTTTATGCTATTACTAATCTTATTTTTATATGTAGTATTTTATTAAACTAACTAACTAACTAACCATCACGCCGTCTCCCCGAAAGGGTAGGCAGAAAGAATGGACTGTCACACTTTTACTGATGCGGCACTCCATTCTTCTCTTTTCGCCCCGCGGGAGACGCGGTGTGATGGGTTGTGAACCTCATCGCCACCAATAGGCATCTCCCGCGCACATTTCGATCGTCCAACACCCACAAAATAAATCTAAAACAAATAATATAAAATATAATGATATAAAATAAAAATAACAAAATAAAAATAATTTAACACAAAATGTTCTTTTTAGACGGTGCACATATTGTCTATTTAATTTATGTTCCACGTATCCACTGTTTTTTAATTTAGCACATAATGTAATAGCACATAATATAATATAATAAATGTTTAAAACCCATAAACTATTTTGTACTTTGGTAGTGGACAATCAGCACCGATGAGACAAAACTACAATAGAGAAGAAATGAGCCAGGTACCGAAAAAGGTCAATTAAATTTTTAAAAATGTCAAAATGGTACTTACTCGAAAAGACAGATTAATCTCAATCCTAGACTTGTTACAATTGTATTGGTTTCGCTGAAATTTATTTTATTAATGTTGAAAATATATGATTTGAAAGTGAAATAGATAATTATCAAAAAATCTTTTAATTTGGAAATCTCCTTACCTCCGATTTTAAAATCATATCCAAGTACAGCTTCCCGGGTGCCGGTTTTGCATATCACTCGATGGACCCTCGTCAAGTTGTAGGGCGGGGGTGAAGTATGGGGTAGGTCGACACGAAAAAGGTGTTTCTGACTTAGACACACTTCTAAGCGACGTGAGAGAATATTACCCCCATCCCCTAACCTCTGGGGGCGAGTCTACCCCGGATATGGTAATGGGGCACCAATTAATTTACGGGGTAAGTGAAAAGATTTAAAAATAAAGTATTTATATTTCGGCTTTAGCTGCTTTGTTCTGAAATTAAGAAAAGGTTGATCTAGCTGAAAATGATTTAGATAGGTGTTGGATTAGTAGAACTCCTCTAAATTATTTTAAAAATAATTATAAATTAAAATATTTAAAATATGAATATTGATAATTGAAGTATTTGGTAGTAGTTAATAATAAATCATTAAAATGTTTATATATATTTTTTTTAAATCTTTTTTATTTTTTCTTATTCTAAACATTTTACCATTCTAAACATGCTTTTGATATCTTGTGTATTTTTTTCAAGAGTTGTACTATATTTAAACATATTGACTTTGAGTTATGAAGATGCCACCCAGTTTCAATAATCAAATTAATCAAATCAAATCAGTAATAATTAATGGAGAATATCACCAAGAATTTATATAGTAAACTAAGTTACCAATAATGAATCAATAGAATGCCAATTCATCAAGGGTCGTAATTATACTGGTCAAAGATGGAATATTCCGAATTTTACAACAAAATATTATAATATTTAAGAATTTGGTTCTATTCTCCTCTTTTATCCAGGGATCCAATCGGTTTCACTAGCTCGTTAACATCATCTGCGAGATAGATTTTTTTATCGATTCGCGTATACCAGAAACATTAGGACCTTGCCATATATTTATGCATATTTAGCACTAATACAAGTTGAATAATTCATTTGTATTATATAATTCATAGTAACAATTTAGCGAAATCCTTTCCAAAACGTACTGCCAATATAATGTTTACAGCTCCATCACAATAAACACGCATATTTTGTAGATATTTAAACTGGGCGTATATTGCTAGTAGGGCCCACGTCCAAATTTTCTATTATATAAAGTAAAAGTTTTCTGATCGCATGGACAATAAACGCTGTTTATTCCTTCCATAATCATAAATAATTTAGTACCTCGTTGACATTGTTTCTTTTATTGTGTTTTGTTGGGTACCTATTCGGGAAGAATACAATATTTCTTAGCGGAAAATCTACGTGCTTACATATTTCAGATTATCATAAAGTGAATAATTTGGTTTAGAAGACACATTATATTAGGTACATTTCAATATGTTTTCAACACTGTTACATTTCCGAGTATTTATACTAATTTTTTTTTTCATGAATTGAAAATTTTGATTTAAGGATGGCTAGATCTCATCATTCAAGGACAGCTCACCATGACAAATATGTCACGTAACCTAAACTAAAAAAATTAAGAAAACGTTGTTATTTTTATCCAAAAAATTGTGATTACCGCCATGTATAAGACTTTTAAATAGTTCATTATAATATTAATGTTCTTAATTATTAATGTTCTGTTGTATGAATGTTGAGGAATCGAGAGAAGTATGTCTGGAAAGAATAGTACACCGGTCCATTGTTTCTGCCAACCCCTTCGGAGAGACGGCGTGATGTTAAGCTAGTTACTTAGTTTCATAATTAAAATTTCTTAATATAAAAATTCAACTGTCAAAATTGAATTAAATCTTTATTATAAATTATAGCATATATTATGTTTTATTCTACTTGTTCTTAGTTTCGATGACTCACTGTCATCTTCTGATGGAAAAAATATATCGAGAAAACTCAGATGATGGAAGCGAGCTGCCAAAACTAATCTAAACCAAAGAACGACTGGAATAAAACTCAATATGTATTATGAATTCTTTTTTTTGTTTCTTGAACAATGATGTAAAACTCCATGTTCAATAATTTTTATAAATGAAAACGTCTGTCACAATTTAAGTTTTATATGGAATGACATGTTCCGCCCTTCTGAGGCATTATCAAATATTTTTTATTTATTTATCTTTATGTATATTATTAGTTGGTTAACGCTCAGCGTATAGAGTACCCATCTTAAAATCAGAAATACATATAAATCGTATGCCTTATCACATTCTCAATTAAGCTAGGGGGCTTACTTAATTTTATAAGAAGAGATTCCCAGACGGTGAGCGCTCTTGAAGTGAATCTCTTGGGAAAATAGCTCTAAATCGAAAATGGAAAATTGCTCTTCACAAATTATCGTTATAGAAATGAGATCTCTGAGAGAGACGAATGTGTGATTACTCTGTGTATGATAGAGTGTCAAATGAAAATATAAGAAGTGAATGCGTTGCAAATGATGCTGTTGTGAACAAAATAATGAAAGGATCATTAAGATGGTTTAGACATATAGAAAGAATGAATGAAGAAAGAATGGTAAAAAAAATATATGTTAACTATGTAAATGGAACCAGAAATAGTGGTAGACCGAAGAAAATGTGGCACGATCAAATACATCAAATATTGAATATCGGCCATGTGAGGAGTTCACATAATATACCCAGATTTTTTTATGGGACCTGAGTAAAATTGCGACTTGTTAATCTTGACAAAAAACGCACCTAGCGTCAGTGTTGCCACCTCAAAAAGTGCTCGGCACCCGGCACGACAGTTTTTTGTTCCTTGTCCCTAATGGAAATGTAATACCTCCGCCGCCCACCACCCACCCCCGCCCCCAGCCCGCCGCCGTGTCGCGCCATCCCTTCTCAAACCGTGGCGCTGATGCCGCTTGTCACCCCGCCGGATGACAGGTTGCCCGGGCCGTGTACGGGTTTTTGCAACCACCACCCCTGAGTAATGGCAACACCGATTCAGGGGTGGTCAAACGACAATTAAACTGTTAAATTATGAGCGTTTTCTTAATAATATGACATAATTATTTCACCATAATCTTATTTATTCATGTTATGTAATTTGTAATTTAAATTTAATGGTTTATGTGCAATACGCAAAGAGCTCATAAAAAAACTGTTTTCAAAATATCATTTTCGCGATTTTCTTGTGTTTAAATGTATTCATGATAGAACGCTTCGATCCAGGAAACGTGTAAGATTCGACTCGAAATTATGGCGATTTTGCAAGCAACTTTTCAGCTAATTTAGGGGATCACAGGAATCAAACCATTTATATAGATTTATTTCTATTTTTATTTTTTAAACACTTTGTATATATGTACAACACATATATTACAAAAGCATAAACGTTCCTAAATATATAACATCTGTCAGATCATGTAAACAACAACAATTTTATAATATTTTTTATAAATATGTATCTTTACTGAAGAAGGACTGTTTGTCCGAAACATGTCTATATATTTTTATTTTTTAATAAAAGTGTTGTATATACAAAGTGTATAAAAAAGAAAAATAGAAATAAACCATCATAACAACACAAAGTATGGCGTATATAGAAGACATTTATATATAATAGATTTCACACATTTTCGGCAAAGAATCAAACTAACTAACTAACTAACTAACCATCACGCCGTGACACCAAAGGGGTAGACAGAAAAAATTAACTGCCACATTTTTATTTCCTGATATACTTCTCTCGCTTCCTCAACATCCATGCCTCGTGTCATGCACGCACATCAATTTCTCCGACACCTCGCGAGGCCTACATTCAATATTTGATTTATTTGATCGTGCCATGTTTTTTCGGTGTCCCTCTTTTACTGCCACGAAGATCGTCATATATAGTTTTCTTCCACCAAAATTTATTTTGAGAGAAGATGTTGTATTTGAGTATTTGACGGACTCTGCCGCCTCACGTGAGGGAGAGTTATAAATCAATTACGTGGAGCCATGAGTACATTACCCAGGAACTGGGTCTTAATACAGTCAGGTTTTTAGTTACCTCTAATTGAAGTATATACGAGTATCTTCACATCTTTCAACATGTATTTATATAAGAAAATTCAATTCGAAGTCGGAAAAATCTTCGTGCGTGCATATAACAATGTATGAATACATGCATACAGAGGATAATCTCGAGAGGTATGTCAATATAGAGCAGTGTGGCGGTCCATCTTCTCTGCATATCACTCTAGAGCATATCTTTTTTTTTTAATATCTGTGAAACAAACCACATTCGTGATTTTTTATAATCCTTGGATGGGAAGAACGAATTAAACCCATGTTCAAGATGTTATTTAAAATGAAAATAAAAACGTATTATTTGAAGATAATCAAATTATTTTACTGAAATCTCTTTATGGAAGTTCATTTTAAATAATAATAAAAAAAAACGATGTTTTTTAACTACTTCCACTTTTCTCTTTTTTTCGACAGCGACCGGTTTCGCCAGGGTCGCTGGCATCGTCAGAGTCTGTCGGTGCCAGCGAGCCCGGCGAAACCGGTCGCTGTCGAAATAAAGATACAAGTGAAAGTAGTTAAAAAAACATCGTTTTATTTAATTATTATGTATTATTTTAAAATTCGAGAAGGAATAATTTTTCAATCATGTCGGGAGTCGAAAGAAACGACGTGCATGTATGATTCGCTGTATAAATGTGGAGGAAGCTAGAGACGTGTGTCAGGATTAAATATTGTGGCGGTCCATTATTTTTGCCTACAGGGAAACGGCGTAATTTTTTTTTGTTTTTCTCAACGAATTTTTTTAATATATTAAATTGTAAAAACAAAATCACCATTACTGACTTTGATCTCTGATTTTTGGAGTGAGACTCGGAAGTCTGTTACTCCTTCCCATTGACGAGATCACCATTACTAACGTCGCAAATACATCACTTTTTGATAGGTGCCATTAATTTCCGAATACCTTCCGACGTCGCTCGAACCTTTTCAAAATATCTCAACGGATTTTCTCTACCTTTCACCCTTAGGTAGTGTGTACTTTGAAAATCAAAACATCTCCAACTCAGCAAGAATCACCTTATACATTAATCAAAGTCGTGTCACCTTTATAACTACTGTACACTTTGCCAATTAATCATCTAACATACATTAAACTACCGTTCATTACGTTGACTGGAGCGAAGCGGACATACTCGTATAATATGAAGACTCCTAAAAACAAAATTCATGTGATATTATTAATAGAATTTAGCAGACGATTAAATTGGTTTGATTTTATTACAAAGTGTCTATCGCTTAGTGCTAGACTTTTACAGTAGAGTTTGAGAAAATATGTTATTACGTCAATGTGAAATAAGCAAAAAATTAAATTTGGAAAATTTTGTTTCAATTGAAATAAAAACATTTGAATTAAACTTTTTACTGAGTTGATTTTATTTAACATTCTGTTTTTTTTGTAGTTGTGTCTTTAAAATCAAAACGAAGCAACAGTAATATTTATTTTGGTTTAATTTGGCATAGGTACGTATACAACTATATGCACTTTTCTCAAGACATAAAATTAAAACTACATGCAGATAAAAATAATCAATAAAATTCAAAGCGTTATTTATTGTTTCTTGAGCAATGGCGTAAAATTCTATATTGAAGAAATAAAGCAAATGAAAACGTTCGTTTTCTAGAAATTTTATTATATTTTATGGGAATGACATGTTTTTCGATTAACATTTGATAATACAACATCAAGGCGAAACATATTATTCCCGTAAATTATAATAAAACTTCAAGAAACACAAATTTTCATTCATATCAATTATAAAATATTTATTGTAGTATTAGATATTTACACTTAGGAAATTGTAAATAACTTTGTTTATTATCCACAAAATACTAAAAAAAACACGACATGTTTCGGAGGATACCTCCATCTTCAGGTGAAAATGTATAATAAAAACTAAACAATGAAAGACTAATCAAATGATTTTACTGAAATCTCTTGATGGAAGTTCATTTCAAATAATAATGAACTAAAACGATGTTTTTTAACTACTTCCACTTTTGTCTTTATTTAGGACAGCGACCGGTTTCGCCAGGCTCGCTGGCATCGACAGACTGGTGACATCGACAGACCAGTCTATCGATGCCAGCGAGCCTGGCGAAACCGGTCGCTGTCTAAATAAAGACAAAAGTGGAAGTAGTTAAAAAACATCGTTTTATTTAATTGTTAATGAAAGACTAATTTAAAAAACCTATTTAAAATTCGAATCATTAATTTTTAATTTTAAATGTACCTGGGCTAATTGCTATAAGTACTAATATTATTTTTAATCAGTAAGAACTAATAATAATACTAATTAAACAATAACAATACATAATGATAATATAAAAATATAAAATTGTAATTTTGAAATAACATACATTTGAAAGAACATAATTAATATAGAAATTATGAATGAATAATTTGCATATGGTTGGGAATGGGTGTTTGAGAGACTAAAATTACACAAAGTATTAAGGAGAAAGGAGTAAAAAGAGGAATCTGATTATTAATTATATACAAAGTTATTTTCAATTTCCTAAGTGTATTACTTTGGAATTCCAAAGTGAAAGGAAACGGGAAACTACCACATCAAAAAGGCCCAAGTGGCATTGGAAGAACCAGCAAAGATGTTAATAAACTTTGCTGCAAACCAATCCCAGGATTGAAACTTTAGAAGAAGAGAATACCTTAGCTTTCATTATTAGATATCTGTTGAATGAAATGTCGGTTTTCTAAAAGTTTGATTGTATATTATGAGAAAGACATGTTTCGCCATGCCAAGGTATCATCAAATGTATAGTGATAATGCCTTATCAAGATGAAACATGTCATTCCCATTAAACAAAATAAAGCTCTATAAAATAGACGCTATTAATCGTATTTATGTTTTAATTTGGAGTTTTTCATCATTGTTCGAGAAACACAAAAGTATTTTTTTTATTTTTTATAAGTAATATTTTGATAGAACTCGAGTGGAAGCTGTGTTTCCTAATCCCCCCTACTTATCTGATGAACCGATCAAATGTCTACGTACCAAACGTCCTTGATACTGGAATTCTCTCTTGACACATAAATACATTTATAAACCCACGTAAGCCTCTTCCCCGCCCAGGTATGCCGTGGGCGGGGCGCGGACACGGTAAGGGCGGCCCGCCTCCCCACCAGGGCGGGACGGCTGTTCCCGCACCACGTCTTGGGCGGTTTCACCCGACACCCTACTCACACCTAGCAGGCACTGGTTAGGTGTATCCAAGGACGTTTGTACAGGTTTCAAGGATCTTTTGTGTTTTCCAATTTTCATGCTAATATTAAATTTGCTTCACTTTGTGCTTCACTTTGTGTGGCTTAGTTGAATACGAAAAAATAAAATAATTTTGCATTATTTTTTTCTTGAACAATAATGAAAAAATCCGTATAAAATAATTAATATAAAAGAAAACGGCGGTTTTCTAGGAGTTTTAATATGTTTTTTATGGAATTGCCAATCCAAAGCATTATCAGATGTTTCATACTGCCTTAGAAGGGCGAAACATATCATTCCATAAAAAAATTAATAAAACTTCTAGAAGAAAGATCATTTCATTTATATTAATTTAAAAAATTGTTACTGTGAAATTTTAAAACGCAGAGAGTGTCGCGATAGCTGTTGCGCCATCCGATGTTGGCATCATCAGGTGTTACAATAAACTGGTTTATTGTAACACCTGAAACAGTTTATTGTAACACCTGATGATGCCATCATCGGTTGGCGAAACAGCTATCGTGACACTCTCAGTGAATAAAAATGAATTGTGATATTATAAGTGTTTTAAATTTTAACAGTAATAATGTTGAAGTATCAAAGTGTTTTGGCCAAAACAATGGACTATAAAATAATTTTGAATAGAATATATATAATTATTTGAAATAGAATTTATAACACTGTTTATTCTATTAGATTTATTTGATTATATTAAGACGATCTTCGCGGCAGAGTGGTAAGAGCTCTGACGGTGTGGCGCCGAGGGCCCGGGTTTGATTCCCGGCGATGGCAGTGTGATTGTCACAGTGTGTGATATTTGGAAATAAAAATCTTGCAATTGGCAAAGTATTTTATTTTAATCAAAGAAGGAAACATAAATTCGTGATCTTAAATTTTCTTCAACATAACTAACTAACTAAAAATCACGCCGTAGGTAGAGTTCCTCTATATTCATAAATAGCAATTTGCAAGCTCGTCGATTTTTCCGACTTGTGGCTGCCTTTTAGCAACTGATTAATATTTTCCTCGGCAGTCCTCGGTTTCTTTTTCCTTTCACCCTGCATGTATACAACTTTTAAACCATTCGTTCCAAATGTCCAAATCATATTAGGAACGCTTTCTTATTTTTATTAAAAAAAAAATATATATATATTTTTCTATTTTATACACTTTGTATATACAACATCTGTCAGATCATGTAAACAACAACAATTTTATAATATTTTTTATAAATATGTATCTTTACTGAAGAAGGACTGTTTGTCCGAAACATGTCTATATAATTTTATTTTTTAATAAAAGTGTTGTATTATATAAAAAGTGTATAAAAAAGAAAAATAGAAATAGACCATCATAAGAACACAAAGTATGGCGTATATATAGAAGAAAATATTTTTTTTATTTTTTTTCATTCTGAACCAAAGAAACGCGAAACATGTATTAGTAATTTTAAATTTTAATCAATATTTGGACGTGAATTATACGTGGGAGTATATAATTATTATTGTAGAGTAGTATGTGTGAACTGATATGCGTGTGTGCGTGGCACGGGTGTTTCGGTAAATCCACCTAATTGTGGACGCCTGAGAAGACTCAGACCACAGTTATGTAACGGCGAGATTGGATCGGTGGATGGTACAAAATTACAGTGCAGACTCGTGACGGCACCCCAACATACCAACCGCAATGATAAGATATTTTTTTTCTAACTTATTCCAAATAGGAAACAAGTAATATTATTATAATTTGACAAAACTATAACCATTCTATAACTTTATGGAATATTTGTCCGCAGCTACATTTTGTCCATAATGCTGTTCTTGTGCCGACCCTTATGTGAAGTGAAGCATGGAACTGACAAAAGAAGGATGAAAGTATAATAGAATAAATGCAGTAGAAATGAGATCTCTAAAACGAATGTGTGACAAATCTGTATATGATAGAGTGTCAAATGCAAGTATAAGAAGTGAATGTGGTGCGAATGAAAGTGTTATGAACAAAACAATAAAAGGGTCATTAAGATGGTTTGGACACATGGAAAGAATCAGTGAAGACAGAATGGTAAAGAAGGTATATGTAAACGGCGTGAACGTAGCTAGAAATAGAGGAAGGCCGAGGAAAACGTGGCACGATCAAATCAATCAAATATTAAATGTCGGTCAGTAAAGAGTCGAAGAAATCGACGTGCGTGCATGACAAGATGTATGAATGTAGAGGAATCGAGAGAAGTATGTCAGGACAGAAGAGTGTGGCATTCCATTATTTCTGCCTACCCCTCCGGGGAGACGGCGTGATGGTTAGTTAATTAGTTAGTTATGATTAAATTAACCTTATCAATTGATTTTACAGAAATCTCTAGATGGAAGTTCATTTTGAATAATAATTAAATAAAACGATGTTTTTTAACTTCCTCTACTTTTGTCTTTATTTCGACAGCGACCGGTTTCGTCCGTTTATGAATATGTAAGCTATGATAAAATTTAAAATTCATTATATTGAATATGAATATTCTTGAATACCTGTAATACCAATATTTAAATTCAGTAAATTTTACATAAATATTTGAAGATAATTTTTGTATAGAATCATGTTTACCACCCCTGATCTGTATGTATATAAAGGTCTCGGTTTGCAATAGTGTCACCAGTCTCTTGATGCCAGCGAGCTTGGCGAAACCGGTCGCTGTCGAAATAAAGCCAAAAGTGGATGTAGTTAAAAAAAACACAGTTTATATAATTATTCATTAAATAGACCTGCTTTTAAATTACCGTTTTTTATCTCATAACAAAACATTTTACTCAAAGCAATATTATATTTCAAAAATATTTATAAAAATTTTCACTTAATTTACTTAACTAGATAAACATTACATCTCCGCAATGGGGTGTGCAGAAAGAATAGACCACCACACTGTTATTTCCTGACTTGTTTCTTCAACATTCATACATCGTGTCATGCACGCACGTCGATTTTTCCGACTCCTCATGTGACCGATATTCAATATTTGCTTTATTTTATCATGACACGTTTTCTTTCGGTCTTCCTCTATTTCTAGTTCCGTTAACATATACTTTCTTTACTATCATTTTTAAATTCACTTAAATAATGTAGTAAATGTTTCTAGATGTAAAGCAATAGACCTGTTTAAATAATAACCAGTTAAAAACCTATGGACATTTGTATATTATACATTTCTATAACCTAATAAGAATTAATTTATATTACAATTATTACATAAAAGGTATAATATTAAACATAAATACTATTAATTCATGTTGTCGAATATGATATTTATAAATTATCTAATCTTAATCTAATCGTAAATGCTTAAAAATAGGATAAAAAAATAAACTCAAAAGTGGAAAAAACAGTGTTTGAATCCATAAAAAAATCGTCATTGTTTTAAGTTTATCTGGAGTTATGTCAAGGAAAAATGATGGGGCGGTCTATTATGTTAACTTGCTTCTCCGGAGAAATGGCGAGAACGTTTTATTTATTATTCCACAAAATATTTAGTGAACAGAAAATATTTATTTCACTTCGCCACTGGACTCACCAAAATCTCTTATCCACACGTAAATTTCGTATCCCATATACACATGTCTGAGCAGAAGAGTTATTGATTGTAAATTGTTTAGCCCCCTCGTACCCTTCCGCGGGGGTTCCTCCCCGCCCCCCTAGGTGCGCCCTTGTCATGCTACAAGTTTTCCTCATTAATATCAGTCTCAGCGCTGTCCGCGGGCGAGGCCGGGGGTGCGCAGGTCCACTTGATCAACGAGGTGATATAACGGAGAATCTGAAGAAGAAATCAAAAATTTTAAAAGGTTTGTTTCATCTTACTATTATACGATTTGCCCACTCTTGTGAGGTGAGTAATTAACATATCGTACAGATATTTCACGCAACTTGTAAGCTATTCCAAATACTCGTACACATATACGCGTTATTTTAAATGATTTATGGTTTTGTCAAGTTGGCCATCTTTAATTGAAAAAAAACTATCAAAGTATGGGCTATGCAGCTCTTATCATTGAGCAGATATACATATTATATATGTTTTTTTTTATTAACCATAATTTTAATGTCATGTAAAAAATCATTTCGATTACATTTCTAACACAGCTATAGCAGAAAAATAAAATAATATAAAAAAATAACGGAGATATTTATTGTTTATTAGACAATTCTAAGGCGATATCATATATATCACATTTGATAATGATTTAGAAAGGCGATACATGTCATTCCGATAAACTGTAATAAAACTTCTAGAAAACAGACGTTTTCTTACGTATTAATTACCGACACGATGATGATTATTATTATAACAATAATCACAAAATCGAACATAAAAGTAGAAACACATTTTTAAAAGAAATTATGAAATAATTAATACGTATGAAAACGCCAGTTTTCTAGAAGTTTTGTAATATTTTATGGGAATGACATGTTTCGCCCTTCTAAGGCATTATCAAATGTTAGAAAGGCGAATGGAGGGCCAAACATGTCATTCCCATAAAATATAATAAAGCTTCTAGAAAACTGACGTTTTCATACGTATTAATTATTTAATACGGAGTTTAACACCATTGTTCAAGAAAGAAATTATGTAACTTTAGGATATTTATTGTTTCTTGAAAAATGATGTAAAACTTTCTATTAAATAATTAATATAAATGAAAACGTCCCTCTTCTAGGAGTTTTATAATGTTTTTTTTTGGAATGACATGTTTGCCTTTTTAAGGCATTATCAAATTCCGCCATTTGATAATGCGTTAGAAAGACGAAACATGTCATTACATATAAAAAAAACTTTATGAACCTCTTATAAGACAGTCGTTTTCATTTATATTAATTAACCTTAGAATATAACAAAGTATCAGTAATTTGACATAATGCCTTAGTTTTAAAAAAAATACTCAACCGTTCTCGTTTAAAGATGGGGTTTAAAATTAGCAAATATTATGTTATTTACTATATATTCTTGAAATAAATAATTAGAAGCAGAATCATGGAGGAATATTATTAATTGTTTTTTCGCCTTCCCTGGTGGGAAAGGTGTTTTTTCCCACATTCTCGCGCCATTTTTTGCCCGTCAAAAAGTTTTCTGGAACTTTTCTCGTTGAAAACTTTAGCCAATGGATGTGAGGGCTTATGAATTGTTTTGCTGGTACTCTCCTCGCTAGTAGACTAGGTTGCCGCAAGGGTGCGAAAAATGTTTTCAGATTGAAAAAAAAGACGTCACGCCAGGAGAATTTATTTCTAAAATAATATATATTTGAAACTAAATCAAATTCTATCGTATTGAAAAACATTAAACATATTTCTACAAATTATTCAAGAAGTCTCTTAGAATATGTTTAAAATCTGATATGGGTATTCGCCACATTAACTCCAGATTTGATTTTAGTGATTGGATATCATTTTCAAATCATTGATTAATCTTCGAAAAATGTTTTTACCATCTACTATCACTAAAATAAGCTATATCTTAATTTAAATATAACAATAATAATCCACATTTTTTAAGCATAAATCTATTTTCTGCATTTTTTATCTCCGAAGTTGAGCCCGTCAAATATAATACTACTTAGGAAATTGAAAATAATTTTGTTTAATCCACAAAAAATATTAAAAAACACGACATGTTTCGGAGGATACCTCCATCTTCAGGTGTAAAAATATAATAAAAACTTAACAGACAATGACTAATATAAAAATGCATTTAAAATTAGATACAATAATTCAAATTTAAAAATTCCAAAACACGCCGTGTTTTTTAATATGTTGTGGATTAAACAAAGTTATATTCAATTTCCTAAGTATATTATTATGGAATTCCACAGTATTAATGTCTTAGCGTTCTATAAATATAATAATAACTAATTAATTGCACATTTTTAATATATCAGGGTGTTAATAGTTAGTATTCGTTTTAAGTTCTCATGAAAGCAGTTAGATAGATATACGACAATTCATATTTTCAGTAACATTTTTTAGAATATCAAGTTGATAATGTCCTAGCAAAGTGAAATTAGAAAAAAAAAATTTAATTAAACATCCGAACTTAAAAAGAAATATTCTTCTTCTTCGTATTCTGTCACACCTCTTATATACATAATTGCCTCGAGGGTCCTTCGTCTTTCACATTTAAGACGATAAAAATAAATAAATGTCATATTTATATTACGATATCAATTAAACTATTACAAACTGTTAAATAAATAAAAATTGTTTTATGTATCACAATTGTATTTTTATTTTACGCGACAGCTATTTCGTCAACCTATGTTGACATCATCAGTTCATATTATTGTAACACCTGATGATGTCAACATAGGTTGACGAAACAGCTGTCGCGTAAAATGAAAATACAATTGTGATACATAAAACAAAGTTTTTTTTTAATTTAACAGTTTATAATGTTAAAGTATCATAGTGTTTCGGCCAAAACAATGGACTGTTTAATATAACTATTCTCTACAGCAAATTAAATAAATAATAAAAGTATTAACTTTTTAGTGACTTTATAATTATCCTGCAATTAAAATCTTGTATAGACCCAAGACGCCCACCTGTTTTTAAATTAACGAATCTTTAAAAAAATAATTTCATTTCCCAAGTTTCTTCCTCATTAACTTCCATTCGGAGAAATAATTCTGCCATAAAACACAACATAAACGTAAAGTTAATTTTAACCGATCATAAAAACCCTAAATTGAAATTATTATACCCTTCTGTCAACCGTCTCGGGCCCGCCGCCCGTCGCTGGGCTCCCTCAGGCCAGGCAGCTTTCGGAAGTCTCATGGAAAAATAATATAATAATAAAAGACTAATTACTTGAAAATTTCCTCAATAAAACCAACACGGCGGCCGGGACGAAATAAAGACGGAACGGAGTGCAAAAATAATAAAATAAATTAATTAAAAACACCCCTTTCCTGACTTCACCCCGTTTCTCTCGAAGTCATCCCTTTCTTTTACCTCCCTATCAATCCGAAGGCGAAAGAGATTTCCGCCGCGCTTTAATTCCTTGCCAATTTTTGAAATGATAAAACTGTCATTAAATCCTTTTCTTTTCACCTTAATTTAAGGGTGGTTTTGAAGGGGAGACTTCTAGAATTCGGTCCGCAAATATCTAAAAAATACTACTGAAATCGGCACACACAGGAAAAAGCATTTTTTATCTTTTGAAACTCCATTTCACTCACAAGTTTATATCAGCACACTTTTGCGAAGTGCTTTAGTTCTAGTATATAAAATGACCGAAGCAAGTTAAAATTCCCATTTTTACCAATACGATTGTATACCTATTGCGGGGGTGGTTCATCCCTTTCCAGTAATCTGACTGGAGGGTGGGGGTGCCTAATTTAGCATCAACATCCGGCTCCTAATCAACCGCCTTCCCCTTCCGCTCCTCGGAAAAGATTTTCCGAAAGCTGTGTGCCAAATTACTTTTGATTTCGAAACACGGCAGGTCTTTTAAAGTGTACCCCAGAGTTATTTTAATGTTAAACAGTTTATCAAGACCCCGCAGACTGAATGTTAAATATCTTTCAACCTTTTAACCACTAAGAAAAACTTTTAATTAGGAGTTTATGTTTAAAGTACATACTTTATAGTTGCAATATATTTCATTTCATTCCATTTATTTTGATAAAAATCACAAACATTACAGACATACAATTCCAGATCGTTTACAATTACATTATAAAAAGAGAAGCGTTAAAAAAAATTAAGATTAAGAATAAGAAAAAATCATCAAATTGATATTGCATCCCTGAGGCAACTCACACTATCACGAAATATGTCGACCTCTGAGGCGATCCGATTAAGCAATAAGATTGCCCTACCCACAGGCATAACCATTGCCAGGTTAGTTCTGCAGCCCAGAAAATAAAACAATCTGTGCTGTCTTTAACGAAGGTAATTATCCGGGACAAATAGACCTGCATCACTCAGGACATCCGAGTCCTGTATACGGCCGCCAATCAGCTGAAAGAAGTGAACTCCCAAGTGAATATTCCTCCTTCTCTCCAATGATTGGTAGCTTAGCATACCTAGCAAGAATTCAGTCGGAAAAAGCCACGGGTAATAACCGCGCTCCCTGAGGTAAAGAAAGCGCAGATTTTTTTCTGCGCTCGCTCCACCATCAGATAATGCCGTAGCTAGGCAAAACGCATCACACTATTGAAATACAATAAAACTTCTTCTCGGTGCTACATCCCGGTGTGGGATTTGACCTCTCCCACAACAGTCCCCTACTGGCTCTTATCCCTGATCATTCCTCTCCATACTTTTTTTTATATAAACTTCGGACGTTAACACTGTGGAATTCCAAAATGGCGAATTTTTATGAACTAAAACACTGTTTTTCCACTTTTGCGTTTATTTTTCTAGACGTGTTTCGAAGGCCTACACATTCATCATCGGGAGAACGATATAAACTGATGATGAAGGTGTAAGCCTTCGAAACATGTCGAGAAAAATAAACTCAAAAGTGGAAAAAACAGTGTTTTAATTCATAAAAATTCGTCGTAATGATTTTTTTTAATTACATATAAAAATGTACAAATACTAGTCACGTCACAAATTTGTTTCGCCTTGCGAGGGCATTCTCAAACTCGTTTGAGATTCATTCTCAAAGTAGATATATATTTCGACACTTATTTGGGAAAAGGTCCCAGATGCGTTTTTTTGTGAAATTGAGTTAAATATACCATCAGTATTATTTTTGCACACTTTATGTTTTGACAAAACGTAAGAGCTGTCCTTTTTTTTATTACATTTTTTTTGTACAATTGCATTCAACCCCTATTTTTTTTAAATAAATATATATATTTTTAAATTTAGTTACTGATATATCTTGTACGTTATGTTTCGTAAATTTACATTTAAAATAAACAATTTGGAACAAAAATATTTTTATATAAATAATCCAAATAATGTAAAAATCTAATTTGTGTTCTGTAAAATTAATGAAAAAAGCAGTTGGGAGCTTTTGCCAAGAAAGTGCCAATTTATTAATAGAGTTTTACAAAATACAAAACACGACTATCAATAATTTGCAAGCTTGCTTTCTTTCGATATTATATTTTGGATTCTTAGATCGAGATTCAAACAACAATAAATAATGGCAGCAGTTACATTGTACTTAAATCTTATTTAATACAAATTTGAAAATTTTCACGCACTTGAATTCGGCATTATTTCAAACAGAGATTCCCTCCATAAACAAATCATACTTGTTTGGCGCGAGAACAATCGAATTTTGTGATACCTACAATTTGTTATTGCACTAATAACAGCGCTTGTTCGCGTTGTTACATTCAAGCCCGGGGTTACGTGCAAACATCTACATCTGTACGTCGATGGAAAACATCCGCCAGTCAATCATCCGTTTCAATTTTAGACTACTTTCTGATCCACATACATACATCTATAATTCATCTTAGATGCTCGAGCAGAGGTGGTCTACTCGGGATAACTTTGACGGTATTTTGAAATCAGAATAGAGATATTTGGTACTGCAAATGTACAAAATTTTGAAATTAGATAGTTGTAAAAAGAAAACTAATACCTCATTAATTAGAGGCGAAGCTTAAAATTATATTCTAAATATTAATATATATGTATATGGTTCATATTTCTAAACTATCGCGTTAAAATATCCCAAGTGGTATCCAAATAATCAGCAAACACGTTACTACAATATAATCTCTAGGATTGAAGGTTAAAAAAGGTCAATCCAGGTCAACCGATCTATCGCTATTTTATTGTCACGTGAATTCTACACCAGACCAAAGACAGTGTGACAATCACACTGCCATCGCCGGGAATCGAACCCGGGACCTTCGGTATGGAAGTCAGAGCTCTTACCACTCTGCCACGAAGATCGTTATATTTCCTCATCCCCTTCTTCCACATATCCATCCTTCATAGTGACTCTTAATTCATTTTATTTAATACGATATTCTATCATAAATTATATCTTCTTAGTGTTTCACTTCTATGGCGTAGTAAAAAAACTTGTTTTCTTCTTTAAACTACCCCACATAAAATGAAATAAATTAGGACCACTAACAGTTCTGATGAGAGGGAAATCTTTTACACTAGACTGCAAACTTGATTGAGTAAATATATGTTTAATACATAAAGGTTTAGTCTCAACGAGTATTCTTCTTCTTCTTCTTCTTCCTCAACCTATTCCCGTCCACTCCTGGACAAAGGCCTCCTCCATTCGCTTCCATGTCACTCTGTCCTGTGCAGACTGCATTCAGATTATTCTGACGTGTCTGTTCAGATCATCCTTCCACCGTAGTTACGGTCACCCTGCATTTCTCTTTGCCGTCCACGGTCTCCGAGTCAGCAGTCTTTTTGTCCACTTTTCGTCTGAGCTTCTGGCTACGTGACCTGCCCATTGCCATTTTAGAGACCTTTGTTTTTTCTCTCAGCGTATCGTTTCTGACTCTGTCTCTTAGGCTTATTCCTAACAAGTATCTTGTCTTCCTAATGTCGAACCATCACTAATGCGTTCCTGGTATTAGGTTGTATGTTAACATTTATGCTGTTTGTAATGTCTTTTAAGTAAATAAACTGATTTGATTTGAAAAAAACATGTCTCTTTCCGTGACTATTTGGGTCACTTATAGTTTCTCGGCACTTTGTTTGGACAGTGTAACGGTTTCAAGACCATAAGTACCAACTGATAGAACGCAAGCTTCATATACTTTTCGTTTCAGGTTGATCGGTATTTTCCGGTTTTTAAGGATGTAACTCATGTTTCCGAAAGCTTCCCAGCTTAGTCCAATTCTTATTTTTAGACAGGCATATCTCCTACGCGGTGGTGGGACCAGATTAAAGGGGATGACTGGAGGAGACCTCTCCTCAGCAGTGCAGGCTACGGAGAACAAAGGATTGGAGGCGTTTTGTTTTAACCATAGGCAGCTCCATGGATCATGACATTCAATAAAGAAGGAACGAAGATAGTAGAAGAAGTGTCAACATTTCATAATTTTTCATCGACCGTTCCCCGTACATGATACCTGACATGTGGGAAATTGTATGTTTCTTCTTAGCCTAGATTCAAGTAAATCCGACACTTGAGTATTAACGTAATCATTTTTTTGTAAATTGCAAAACTTCGGTGAAAGCTTTATCGTGTATTTATCTTACAATAACATGCCACTCGGCAGAGGAATGCTCACACGAAAGCTCGGCAGGTCGGTCTATACTAACAATTCATTTCAATTGGAAACATTTTCGGACTTTCAACGAAATTCGCATTAGAATCAATTTAAGCTGAAAAATTAATCCCTTCTTCTGAAAAATTAAGTTCCATATTCTATAAATTCGCCGAGTTATGTAAGAATTACTTTGCTCGTTAAAAATAAAATTATTATTAATGCATCTCCTCGAAGTTTCAAACTATCAGTCGTCAACGTTTTAATACATTATGTGCGGAAGACAAAACACGTTTTCTGACTAATTTTACAAGATCATGGGAAACTCAAAAATCTATTTAGACACCCGTTAAGCGGAGAGCTTTGACAGGAGTTAAAATTAATTTTCGTGATTTTTCGAACCTTTACATGCGTTTGTTCCAATGAAAATTTTAATAATTTCTTTGATAATATTTTGAAGTTCTTGCTGGAGTTGGATTGTTTTAAATGCCTAATTATAGTTAATTAAATGAAAGATTGATACGTGTAATATAAATTAAATAAACATAAAAGTCCGGATGGTCCAGCTGACATGTGCATCATAAAAAAGAACATTATCCGTTTTGCTATTTTTATTTTATTTTATATCATTATATTTAACATTATTTGTATTAAAATTATTTTGTAGACGTTGGACGATCGAAATGTGCGCGGGAGATGCCTATTGGTGGCGATGAGGTTCACAGCCCATCTCACCGCGTCTCCCGCGGGGGCGAAATAAGAAGGATGGAGTGTCGTATCGGTTAAAGTGTGGCAGTCCATTATTTCTACCTACCGCTTCCGTCATGATGGTCATCACGGCGTGATGGTTAGTAAGTTAGTTTTTAAAATATGTTTTATTGTGTTAAGTCCTAAAGTATCCGAAAAATAGTTTCATCTATTAAGGCACTAGATCATTTATTTCTTAAAAGGTTGTGGTCTCATCAGTAGAATTAGTTCTAAATATTTTACCATTATGCATTGAAAAGGATAACCCTTGCATATATTTTTGTTAGCCTTGAAGTTGTCTAATTTTAAAAACAAGGAGATGTAATTAATCACATTAAATTGAATTCAATCATTCAACAATCATCCCCCCACCCGCCTCGAGGGCGCCATGTTATTTTTTCCACCCAGCGCCCTTCATCTAATAACCCTTTTGAGATATCATCCCCCTCCAAACCTGCACCTTACTAAGAAGAAGCATCTGAGAACACGAGCGTTTTTGTTTTTCTTGGAGACCAGCAATGAACCGACAACCACAATTTTAAAAAAATATTGTTTCTTGAACAGTGATGTATAGGTGATTCCTTTATTGTTTCTTAAACAATGATGTACAACTCCATATAAAATGGTTAATACGAATGAAAACTTCTATTAGCATGACGAAAATGTTTTCATTCGTATTAATGATATAAAACTCTATATGAAGTAATAATATTTATGAAAAGTTTTGTTTTCTAGAAGTTTATTTATATTTTATGGTAGTGAACCATGGCGAAACGAGACACAGTACTAAATAACAAGCTAATGAAATTAAAAAACATGTATACACCTTTTGACTATGTTGTGTTATTTGAAAATGCTTTCATAGAACATTTAAAAATGTCATATTAAAGCAAATTTGTGTAGAGTGTTACACCATAATTCGAGTAACAAAAAACTAAATAATGGATTAAAATATTAAAAGTACATATTTAGTTGTATTCCACACTTTATTTCGTTTCGATCGGTTTTATCTCGATTCCTTCTTCCGGTAAATCTCTGCTGTTACCGTTGCCATATTTTTTAACGACAAACTAAATGATTTCATTTTTGATAAAGTAAGTATAAAATTAATATTTGAAGGAATATTGGGCCCGTTGCAGTTCTCCAAATTGAAAGCATCGGTAGTGTGAAGCTTGTGCCAAATGGCATCAGGGCAAAAAGTAAATATCTCTCTTATTATTATATTTCCATTTAAGCTTTTATTATTCCCATGTTATCTCCGCACAGCCGCCGGAGCTTCTCGCAATATGCCGCCGCCGATTTTTAAAGCTCAGAACATTAATTTGCAATTTTATTTACTTACCTCTATTCTGCTGGAGAAATTATATTTGAATCACTGCAAGTTTACCACTGATGCAGTTGATGGAGTGAGTCATTCATACTATATTTGTATTATTAAATCAGATATTTATATTTGCTTTTATAATACATACAAATGTAACTAAGGAGACAAGTAAATTAATGTTTGGAACTTTTATCGACATTTTAACTTAAATACTGAGATGTTTTCTATATTCGCCATTATTTTGTGTTGCGGATTCATTGAACAATGTTTTTTTTTACTTTGTGCAGAACACACACTTTATTACAAAAATTAAACTTAAAATACAAACATGTTTCTGACACAGAAACCCTTCATCGGTGGTATATTGTGAATATTACAAATATATCTTCTTCTCTGGTTTCAATCCTGGGATTGGTTTGCAGCAATTTCCTCCATTATTCTCTTCCATTTTTCCCTGTCTTGTGCGGCTCTTTTGAAATCTGCATATGATGAGCAGCGTACGTCCACCAACAGATCCTCCAGGTACTCTCGGCGTGGGCGTCCCCTAGAGTTTGTCCCCTCGATCATACCCTCCATTATTGCATGCAAGAGACCTTCTTGACGTATTACATGGCCGATCCATCTTGCACGCCTTTCGGACAAGGTCCTGAGCAGGTGCCTTCCTCCTTCGATTCCTTGAAGAACTTCCTCATTCGTGATGTGGTCTCTCCAGGAAATTTCAAAGAGTCTTCTATAGGACCACATCTCAAAAGCCTCTAGTCTTCGCTTATCCCTTTCGGATAGGCACCATGTCTCGCAGCCGTACATCAAGACACTCCAAACATAGGTCTTGATGAGGAGTATTCTCAGTTTTAGGTCTATATTCTTTGATTCTATTATTTTAGACCTTTTATTAAATGCAAGCCTAGCCTGATGTATACGGCTGTCGACCTCGCTCTTAGACCGACCGTCCCATGTTATTTTGCTCCCGAGGTAGACAAACTCCTTGGTGTTCTTTAGTGGAACTCCTGACATCACTAATATATCATCACAAATATATCATCACAAATATATATATATTTTTAATTCATAAATGTGGTCAGTTTTGACAGATATTACAATTAATTATTTCGGAACGATAATACTTTTTTAAAACAAATATTTTGAATAAATTTAAATTTAATATTTTTTGATCTTAATAAGAACATTTATTTTTATTTTAAATTTTAATTTATTCAAAATATTTGTTATAACAAAAGCATAAACGTTTCAAAATAAATTGTTAAATCCGTCAAAACTGACCACATTCGTGATTTTTTTTATTTGTAAATTTTATATAATATTTACCTTATATCACTGATGAAGAGCTTCTATGTCCGAACCATGTATGTATTTCAATTTTATTTTTATAATAAAGCTGGCAGTTAAAGATGGCAGCTCGCTGCCATCTTCTGCTCTGAATTTTTTTTTCATTGCCGTATAAATGATTCATAATCAAATAATATTTTAAACTTTGGATATTTTTTGTTCTTGAACAATATACAACTCTATATTAAATAATGTATACAAATAGAATCGTTTGTTTTATAGATGTTTTGTTATATTTAATGGGAATAACATGTTGCACCTCGCTGAGGCATTATCGAATGCTTTTCGTAATTATGGTTGGATAATGCCATAGTAAGACGAAGCGTGCCATTCCCATAAAATAGAATAAACCTTCTAGAAAACAAACGTTTTCATTCGTATTAAGTACATACATAGATGCTGAGTTGAAGCTTGGAGTTGGCAGAAGAACGGTGAAAGTAGGATAAATGCCGTAAAAATGAGGTCACTAAGAAGGATATGCGAAAAAACAATGTATGATAGAATATGTAATGATGAAGTAAGAAAAGATTTTAAAGCGGATGAATGCGTGATATATAAAATCAAGAAAGGGTCAATAGGATGGTTTGGACATTGGAACGAACGGATGAGGGAAGAATGGTTAAAAAGATGTATACAAGTAGTGTGAATGAAAAAAGAAGTCGAGGAAGGCCAAGGAAGACATGACATGACCAAATTAATCAATTACTGAAAGGCGGCCATGTTCGAAGTAGGAACAACCGACGAGCGTGCATGTCACGATGTGTGAATGTAAGGCGCGAGAGTTATGTGAGGATAAAACAATTTGGCGATCCATTCTCTCTACCTACCCCTCCGGGTAAACGGCGTGTTGGTTTGTTAGTTAGTAGGTATGTTTGAATAGAAGTGTGTGTAATCATATTAAAATTTTAATAACAGAATTCTTTAAGCATTGCTTGTTCGTCAAAGTCCGTCGATTCCTTTGACTGGGCGCCCTCGGATCGCCTCTCACTTCGATGCAAATTTTATTTGGCGGGAGAGTACTCGCATTATTCACGGCCGCCCGCCCCCGCCCCCTCCCGCCTCGGCTCCAGTCCGCAGCCTCTCCAGATATATAACGTAATTACGGCCGGGGAATTTAATTAGAAGAAATTAATGGAAACTCTGCTTCCTAGCTTTGTTCTCCTTTTTCCGGCCAGTTTCTTAGATACTCTTACCTCGACGTTTCAAGAACCGCAACTGTGATTCACCCTTTGTGTTTTTCTTCTACCCCTTCTGCTTCTCGGGGTGTGATTTCGTTTATTTTTTTCTTCCTCTTTGTGAGCCACAGTCGTTAGTGGTTATTCAAGCCACGAATCATTACTGTTTTTTTTTCGAAAGGGTTTGTTTTTCAATCTTTCACTTGACGAATAAAGACAAATGCCGGAGACACAGCGGTGGATTCTTTCCGTTTTAATTTCTGGAACTGAAAGTTTTCCCTGTGTAATGAATGATAATTTTATTATTTTAGTTTTTTGTGTTGAATTAACGTAGGCATTGAAAATTATTAGGTTATGATGAATTAAGACTGATGTCTAAATCTTACGAGAAAATATGTCTTTGTGATTTAAACGTGCATTTTTTTAAACAGATTCATATATTGAACTAGTTCCTGGTAATACTTTCCCGTATTCTGGGATTTATCCTTAAATTGTTTTCAACAATGTATTGAGCTACGACAATTGGCTTAATTACTGTTCCTTTAAATCGTGTACAACAACAAAGCGTTTGATTTTTAATACATTTAATAATGTAGTAAAAATAGATGTTTTCATTCTTATTAATTATTATTATGGAGTTTAACACCATTGTTCAAAAAACAAGAAAAGACTTACGTACAATCAAATATTTTGTTTGGTATACGTATTTATATTTGGGAATTAGTTTCGTCTTGTTTTTAGACATAATCAATCCCATTTTTGCTGAGACCATCTTATCGGCCTTTTTAAATTATTTAAGACATTCAAACGTTCGTAATAATATAAAATACTAAAATTTGGTAACTAACTAACTAACCATCGCGCCGTTTCTCCGTAGAGGTAGGCAGAGAGGATGAACCGTCATACTACTCTGTCCTGACATACCATTCGAGATTTCTCTACATTCTTACATCATAACATACACGCTCGTAAATTTTTCCGACTTCAAATGTAGCTGTGTTTTAACTATTTATTTATTTGGTCATGCAATGCTTTTCTACGTCGTCCTTGATTTCTCTTTCCGCTCGCACTGTTTTTATACAATGTTTTAACTATTCTTCTCTCATCCAATAGTTCCATATCAAATCAAATCAGTTTATTTCATCAATAGACATTAAAAAATTAAGGTTTAAGGCATATTTTGAGAACAGGTAAAATATCTTATTGTTTATGGTATACTACCAGAAACGCATGAGAGGTGGTTCGACATTAGGAGGACAATTACTGTATTTCTTCCTCCTGTCTTCTGAACGTACTTTCACTAATAAGAAAAACGTCGATCTCCGAGGGAACCGCGTTCAGCAGATTAATTGCTCTTCCCACCGATGTCACCAGAGGTAGGTTGGCTCTAGCGGTATATGTCCAATCCATCTCAGAAATCCTTTTAAATTTTACATCTCCTTATTTCGTCGTTCGATTTTTTTATATAAAAAATTCAAATACCAAAGATTTAAATCAATAATATTAGAATTCATTTTACGATATTCAATATTTTCCAGGCTCAAACCCATATCCCATAGATCAGAAGCCAAGCGTTCTATCCCCTAGACCATAACCTGATTGTTGTTGATATTTTATCATATATTGTTTTCTCGCACATTCTTCTCAGTGATCTCATGTGTACTGCATTTATTATATTTTCATCCTTCTATGCCAGCTCCAAACTTCATTTCCATACATGTTTGGTGTTTGCTATTTATTTTTATGTAATTTACAAGTCTGATTTCCTTATGTAGTCAAATTGTGGATACATAAGAAAACCCACACAGCAGAAGCGAAAAAGCATTGAATATAAATTCCCTAATGTTTACCCCGTAGCCTTGTTCCCGATAGTACTTTAGATTTGTCGAATCAGTCCTCCTCGGGGGGTTCGACTTTAGAGTTTCTGGAACGATTCCTTCGGTGCTCCTGCGACTTTATATCCTGGCCCCGCCCCCAAACGCCAGATATTCCACGGTATGATGGACGGTGAAAGTCACCCGGAGGTCATCTTCTGGGAGTAAAGCACTGGAACCGAAGGCACTAATGGGCGTGGCCAGAGCAGATGAGGATTCGGAACTTAATTACACGGTGATGTCTGCGGACGGTTCTGCATATGTGATCTCGTTCGGAGCAACGATTAGACTTCTCCTACATGTGTACATCTCTGGCCAATGTACTTAGTTCATTAAAGCATGAAACGGTTTCAATGTTAATTAAAATCTTAGTTCTCGTTGTTATGGTACCACTTCCGAGAAAACGCTTTTAACTAACTAACCAACTAAACGTTTCTCTAAAAAGGTAGGCAGGAAGGATAAACCATCACATTTTTCTATCCAAAACATTACATCGCATCCTTATCATTTATTAATCGTGTAATAAACGCACGTTCATTTATCTGACTCGCGTGGCCATTTATTTAAAATTTGATGTGTTTGATCGCGTCACGTTTTCATCATCCTCGATTACATTCGCCATTCACAACATTTAGTTTCTTCATAACTAACTAACTAACTAACCATCATGCCGTCTCCCCGAAGGGGTAGGCAGAAATGATGAACTGCCACATTTTAACCGATGCGGCACTCCATCCTTCTCTTTTCGCCCCCGCGAGAGACGCGGTGTGATGGGTTGCAAACCTCATCGCTACCAATAGGCCATCTCCAGCGCTTCGATCGTCCAACGTCCACAAAATAAATGTAAAACAAATTACATAAGATACAATAATATAAAGTGAAATAACAAAACAAAAATAATATAACAAATTATGTTCTTTTAGATGGCGCAAATGTTGTAAACTGGACGATCCGGAATTTGTGTTAATTTATTTATATTTCACGTATCCACTGATATTTTAATTAACTGTAATAAGGCACTTTAAACAATCCAACACCAATAAGAACTTTAAATATTATTGAAGAAATTATTAAAATTATCATTGGAACGAATGAAAAATTTATTTTAACACCTGTCAAAATTCTTTATATCAACGAAAAAACTTATATAATTTTAACATCAAAACAGTACAAACGTATAAGGTGTCACAACTAACTATAATAAAGTGCATTCTATATATCCAATCCATATTAATTAGCCCTTCATTAGTTAGTTCATATAACTTTTCGGTCGCTGTCAAAATAAAGACAAAAGTGGAAGAAATTATTAAAAAACAACGATTTATTTAAATATTATCTAAAATTAACTTCCATCAAGATATTTCAAAAATATCATTAGTTTTTATTAAAGAAAAACTATATTTTTAATTTAAAATTGGTCAAGTCTAGCGGTTTACAATAATTTTTGTCTAGAATGTAAAGTGATTCTGTGGAAATTAAAATTCCGGTATGCCTACTCGCCCGCACCTTCAAAAACAAAGCAAGAGAGCCATTAGGAATCAAGTTATATCGTTAATAACAAAGTTCTCGGTGGATTCTTGCGCCAGGGTCCCTGCCAAGTTCAAAGTTTAATTATAGAGCTAATTAATCCACCTCCTACCGCCCCTGGATCTCATTTTCTTCCATTTTTCTCTTCTACGAAGGTCTCGGAAGCCGGGACGAAATAACTTACCTAGATGGATTTTCCGCTGGACTTTAATGGAACAGTTTTGAGTAGTTTTCCGAGCTGGAAAAACTTAAGGTATTTCACACCAATTTGTTCTTACAAATTGAATTTAAAATAGTTGTTTGTGTGATTTAAACATTTGTTGTTGTTTTTTTTTTTAATGTTAATTTATAGTCTCTCTTAGAACCGTTCATCTTTAAGTACCTACATAGTAAACCAACGTAGAGTTCAGAATAATATTGAGACCAATTGATAATATAAAACTACCAACATATATTTTGTACGCCAATTGCCATAGTTCTTCAATGGATTAATAAATTTATAAGGATTCCCCAGTTTCTCTAATTTAGCAAAGTTTCTTATATCGTTACGTGTGTTTTACTATACCGGCTGCGAGACTTGGTGCCTGGGCGAAAGAGAGCGCAAAAGGCTGGAGGCGTTTGAAATGTGGACCTACCGACAAATTGCCCATGTTTTATAGAGGTACCACGTTACAAACGAGGAGGATCTCAGCAGAGTTGAAGACAATAGGCACATCTTGAACACCATAGGGAGAGGCGCGCGAGATGAATTGGTCATGTATTGCGACACGAATGTTTCCTGCATGATGTATTGGAGGGAATGGTGGAGGGTTTAATTGGCAGAGTATGACCTCGCCAGGAGTACCTAGACCAGATTTTCCGAGATATGGGCTGCACCTCTTATGCGCAGTTGAAGAGGGTTACCGAGGACCGAGCGGATTGTAAGAGGATATGCGTCGCCTTATTGCAGACCAATCTTTGACCGGTAAAGAAGACGTGTGACTTTAATCATCAAGTTTTGATAAAATATCTTCTTCTTTCCCCTGGGCATTTCTCGTTATTTAGGGTCGGCTCTCCTAATACGACAACGCCAAGTCTCGCGATCCAGGGTCATCTGGCTCTCTTGTCCCAGCGCCTTCAAATTGTTCCTTACTATGGACATCCACGTTCCAGGAAGTTTTGATAAAATATGTCATACGTAAATGAAACAAGCACGTCAATTAAAGCTTAATTATTTTAAAAAAATTACATGCTTTGTATAAAACACTCACTTTTTAAACAAATTAAAATAAAATATCAAACATGTTTCGGACAACCCGGTCCTTCCTCAGTGATTCCAAAATATCACCTGTCAAAACTGACCATATTTGTTTACAATTTTATAATATTTTAAATATCTATATAATATCACTTAAGAAGGACCGTATTGTCCGAAACATGTTTGATATTTAATTTTAAATTGTTTATAATGTTAGTATTGTATTTTCTTATTTCCGTGTCCTGTCAGGTCTCCCCAACGTTGACTATCACCCTTGAGTAGGCTTCCCTGTCCTGGGCCGCCCGGAACAGCTCCTCCACGATCCTTAGCCCTGTCCACTCTTGGATGTTCCTCAGCCAGGAAACCTACCTTCTCCCAACACCTCGTCGACCCTCAATCTTACCCTCCAAGATCAGATATAACATAATGTAACATAATCAGATGTAATAGTGTTGTATACAAAGTATATAAAAAAGAAAAAGAAATAATATAAAACATCTACAACACGAAGTATGGCGAACATAGAAGAAATTATTTTTCAGTTTTAAATTATCACTTGCAGTGTGCGTTTTTTTAGAAAACGAAAAGAAAAATATGAAAATTAATTGTTTATTTTTTGTTTGTTACAGGTAAACAATATAACAGCTGATTTCATTCCAACTTCTGGTGTGGACTCATTAACGTAAGAAAATTCTTCTATTTATCCCTTTAAAACTGGTCGAAGACAATTATCATAATAAGGGGTTGAAGTACCTAGCTCTGCACTCCACGGGCCGGGGGATGAAACGGACCTGTTCGCGGAGGATCCACCCTCCTGCAGAGGGAAGTAGGAAGTACCCAAGCCTCGCTAAATACCTTCCTCACGATTGATGGTAAAATAATTCAATTTGAACTCACCGTGTTTTTAACAAATGCCGCAATTAAGGTTTATTAGCTAATTGTGCGGACCCAGAGTAAATTTTATCCAGAGTAATTTAATAATTAGTAATTAAGAATATAATTAAAAAATCTCTATTATAAATATAGATCGACTACAGCTTTTTTATGTGTTTTTTTGTTAAACTACATATCACTTCTACTGCCGTTCTGCTTCGATTTTGTCCGTATTATCGTTAGGGGGTCACTTAAGTAATTAGTTTTAGGAATATACTGATATTTCATATCAAATCAAATCAGTTTTTTTTTTCTCAAAAGACATAACAAACATATTTATAGTTTAATGCTTTATTTGAGAATAGGTAAAACACCAGCAACGCATGAAAGATGGTACATCTATAATACTAAAGTCAAGAACATTAGTCATCTGTATAAGAGACTGTATATATTTTCACCAATATAAGAGACGTCGATCTCCGAAGTGATCATGTTTATCAGATAGATTGCTCTTCCCAATGACATCACCATAGACACACATCGTCGATGACGACCAATACACGTCGATGACGATGACGATGACTTCGATATATTTGGGATCCTTCTGAGATATGTTGTTTTTTAGTTCATTATCGTCATTTGTTGTGTCCAAATGAGACGTCTAAATGTTTTTCGTTTTTTTTGTCTAATTTGTGTATAATAGAAATACAATAATAAATAGATCAATCTATGGTGGCGCTGCTGAAGATATCAGTTGGGAATAAAAAGACACACACCATCCAACAGGGCCGAGTTCTCAAAATATCCCTTGATTTATCTAAAGAAATGGTTAATACGAATGAAAACGTCAGTTTTCTACAAGTTTTATTATATTTTATGGGAATGACATGTTTCGCCCTTATAAGGCATTATCAAAATTATTAATTATTTAATATGGAGTTTTACATCATTGTTCAAGAAACAATAAACTAAAGAAATGGTTTTCTCATAACCTTTGAAGCTGTAATTATTGTTCTTAAATATAATTTAACAAATTATCACGATACTTTCTTTTATCACAATTTCGTTTAAAATAAGTATAATATTCGTTAAAAATTAAAGACTTTTGCAGAACACAGTATTTATATAAAAATAATAAACCATATTTAATAAATAATATATTATTTAAAACCAACAAATTGATTAATTAATCTTGTTGGAACTGGTTTTGAAGATTTACGTAAATTATTTAATTCCTAGTTTTACAACTGACATAAAAGCTTTACTTCATTTCCCCCCCACTCCACTATTGGCAGTTCGTACTTTCGAGTTTCGAACAATACGCAAATTTCTTTAAAAGGACCTACTTTTAAAAATTTGCGAGTTCCCTTACCTACTTCATTATTTTTCAATCCTCGTCTACGCTTATAATATTAAGTACCAACTTGACAAAAAAAACCTTCGGTCTATTTGCGAGCGGGAAAGTTTTCTGTTCCAAATAATATATACATCTGTCCGCCCTTACTTTTTTCAAATTCTCTACAAACTTCGCTAAGTTTTGCTTGGAGGTACGCGGAATGTTTCTCAATGTGTTTTTTTTTTTTAAATTTTTTTTTATTATTTCATAGCGAATTTCTGTCAAAGCAGGCGACGTTAGAATTAAGTTGGCGAATTCTTGAAGCGTTAATCAACCCCGTGGCGAATTTTTTATCAACTTTTAGTCGAGTTTTCCGAATATTAACCGTTCGCATAATTATTATTTTCATAACGAAACGTTGATATTTTTACGAATGTATTCCAGAGAGTTCCAAATTCAAAGCCGTTGCGAAATTTCGAATTTCATTCATTGGATGACAGATACATTGAAAAATAAATTACTAAAATACAATAACAATAATCAATTAAATATCACGTAGTCTTTTCGAAAAGGTAGGCAGAAATAATAGAGCACTACAATATTCTTTCTTGACATACTATTCTCGATTACTCAACATTCATACATTGTGTCATGCACACAGTTCGGCTTCTCTGACTCCTCACGTGGCCGACATTTAATAATTAATTATTATATAATCCATTGTTTTGGCGGAAATACTTTGATATATTTCAACATTATTAAATGTTTAATTAAAACGCTAATGACCTCCCCAGAGAAGTAAGGTCACAGGTGGATAGGGCTGCAGCAGTTGCAGGCTGCCTTAAAGATGTCATATGGAGAAACAAGGACATGAGGACTGACAGCAAGGTACGCATCTATAAGACCTGTGTGCGACCAATCCGCACATATGGCATTGAATCGAGGGCAGACACTGTCAAGACAAAGAGCATGCTCAGGACAACCGAGATGAAAACACTCCGCGCTATAGCTGGCAAGACCCTACGTGATCGAGTTAGGAATACAGCAATCTGAGAAATCTGCGAGGTCAAAGATGTGGTCAGATGGGGACGTCAAAGACGGCGATACTGGCATCAACACGTAGTAAGGATGAGCATCAACACATAGCTCTCCATGGAACGCCAAACGGACAACGCCGACCAGGAAGACCCCCGAAACGGTGGAGAGAAAGCTGGAGTTCAGCGTCTCAAGAGGACCCGCCTGAAATAACAGACTCCTGAGTCTACCAAAAGTTAAGAAGAAGAAGAAGAGGAAGAAGAAGCTATTATAGAATATCACAATCGATTTTATTTCTTTTGAATTTGTAGTGACAGCTGTTTCGCTAACCAATGTTAGCATCATTAGGTGTTTCAATCAACTAAAAAGTACAACTTTTTTAGTTGATTGTAACACCTGATGATGCTAACATTAGTTAGCGAAACAGCTGTCACGACAAATTTGAACGAAATAAAATCGATTGGGATATTCTATAAAAGAATTTTAATACAGTTAAAAATTAACAATTAATATCTTTTAAATCTAAAATCAATCCCTCAAGATTTTCGCAAAATACAAAAAACTACTCACTAACGCTCATTAAACAAATCTAGATATTTTTAATATAAAATATTTACTCTTTTTTTCCTTGTATACAACAGGTCGCTTGAACCCAATACTGTTTACAATTTATTTTAGCTATTATATTGATTCTTATGACATGTGATAGGTAGCCAATCTATCGCCATTTTATTGTCACGAGAATTCTACACCAGACCAAAGACAGTGTGACAATCACACTGCCATCACCGGGAATCGAACCCAGGACCTTCGGTATGGAAGTCAGAGCTCTTACCACTCTTCTTCTTTTCTTCTTCGTGTAAACTAACTAATCTCATTTTGGTTAGATTATATCGTTATTCCGAAAATGTCTCAAACAAAAATAAACTCATTATTGGAAGAAAAAAATATTTTTGTTCATAATTAATCCATATATTACAATGATATAATAAATAAACAGTTTTTTTATTATCTGATTATAAGATTGGTAACCTCTGTAAAGTGGTTCGTATCTCTTTTAGAAGATTTTTCTGCAGCATCCCTTGCGATCTAATTAGTAGCTAAAACGTGTTGAGATGCCGCAATAAGCCAGTCAAAGGCATGGTTGCACTCACAAACAACATTACCATTGGAATTGTATCAAGGATACCTAGTCGTGAATTCAGTCGCGTTGAAATTTTCAATTCGAAATTCAAAAAAGAAAATAATGGAATATTTTCATAAACATAATGAAAATATCGTTGTATAATTAAAAACTACCTAATATCTGTGCCTGTCAAATCAAAGTGAAAACTTTATTATATAATGGACTAAGCTTAGTAAGTATTAAACTTGTAATAAAATGATTAACATTCGCTGAGTCTTCAAGCTTTTAGAGCTTGAAAACAAAGTGAATGTTCATATTTTTTTCTAATAATGTAACGTAGTTTATACATTTTTGCCGTCTATTATTAACAATTTATTTTGATTTAACCTTTAATTACTAACTAACTAACTAACTTACTAACTATCAGTTATAACTAGCTAACTAACTAACCAAAGGGTAGGCTGAAAGAATGGAGTGTCACACTTTAACCGATACGGCACTCCATCCTTCTCTTTTTGCCCCGGCGAGAGACGCGGTGTGATGGGTTGCGAACCTCATCGCCACCAATAGGCATCTCCCGCGCATACTTGGATCGTCCAACATCCACAAAATAAATCTGAAACAAATAATTAAAAATACAATGATATAAAATAAAATAACAAAATAAAAATATTTATTCACATACTGTTCTTTTAGATGGTGCACATGTTGTCAGCTGGACGATCCGGACCCTTAATTATACGTTTTTATTTAATAAATTATTATTTTTAGTTATCTATTGCGAAATGGGATATGGGAAATATACATATTTTTGTTTATTTTTACACCTATATTAACAACTAACTAACTAATCAACACGCAATCTCCCCGAATGGGAAGGCAGAAATAATGGACTGCCACACTTTTCTTTCCTCTCATAACTCTTGCTTCCTCGAGATTCATACATCATGTCATGCACGCATGTCGATTGTTCCGACTCCTCGCGATATATCAATTAAATATCTATAAAAATATGTTAATATAATGCTTATTTGATACAAATGAGACTGTACGTTTTCTAGAAGTTTTATTATATTGTAGTATAAATATAAAAAGACTTCTAGAAAACGGACGTTTTCATCCGTATTTATTATTTTATATAGAGTTAAACATCATTGTTCAAGTAACTATAAATATGATGTATTATCCTAAAACCAATGTTTTTATGTTGGTTGTATCAGATCAATCCAATGTTCACCCCTCGTACCTCTGTCATGTAAAAACTAATTTTAAATAACATAAAGCGTTTAATGGCCGTCCAATAGAAACTGCCGTAGATCGACATCAAGTCTCGTATCTTCCCATCCTCACATAAAAGATATCGCGGACAGTTAAAGCTCAGTACATTACAGTGGTTTTACTCTGTTTTTTTTACCCCTAATCTAAAACATTTACTAATAGACAGATCCGCCTACCAGTCATCGACCAGTTGTGAGTTCAAATTTCGCCGTGCAGAAATAATTTTCGTTATTTTTTATGATAATTTTTTATGATTTTGTCATAAAAAATTCAACATAACCACTCCTCTAAGCAAATCAGAAAGGAATTAAATATATGTTTGGTTTCACAATAATTTTTTTCTAAGATTTGTTTTAGTAATATTTATTTATAATATAATTTAATATTATATTATTTATATAGAAAGTAACTAACTAAGTATTTCAGGCCCAAGTGGCATCCCAAAAACCGACCAAAAAATTACACTTTATTTTCTCAACATTTTATTATTCGTGCGTTTATGGAGTTCGCTTCGTGATAAAGATATAATGCATTCAACGTGCCAAGAAAAATATACTTTAAACAATAACATGCCATTTTTTAATTCATTTGATTTTGAAATTCACACACATTCTCTTCATATTACATCTAGCTATACGAGTATATTTACAATTAGGTTATGTAATCCATTTTTACATAATGATTGTTAATAGTCAATTTATCTTTAAGCAGTTTTTTTATATATTTACGGAGATACTTGTAAATATTACTTTAAAAAAAAATTACGCCATGATCATACATTCCTATTATATGAAATTAACCTTCTAGAAAACTTTTTTTTTCATTTGAAGTACTTACTTTGTGGTAAGATATTTTAAACTTTTGAGATAAAATAATAAAACACTCTGTTTCGTTGGGGAAATATAAAAATTTATTATATTTGTTATATTGCTCTGGTGAAGCTTGGGTTCAAGCGAAACTATAATAGTTGGGATCAATTATAATAACCATACCGTGGTTAAATACAAGGTATTTTAGTATTTAATGTCTTCTAGAAAACAGACATTTTCAATAGTTTTAAATATTTAATGTAGAGTTGTAAATCATATCAAGAAACGATAAATAAATAGATTGTTGGTGTTTTTTTATATGTCAGTAGTTACGCCACTTGTTGTGAAAAGGATACGGATGGAGCAATCTGTCTCAGTTTGTTTGTGAAGATGTCCTGACGAACGGCCGCAGGGAAGGACAAAGAAATAAAAGGTGGAATGAAGAATGGCTATTAAGTACGACAATATTTCTTGATACAATCTCCAGCCCTTAAAACAAAGGTTTTTCTTTGTCTCTGCCCTCGTACTGGCGGCCGGAGTAGGATGTGATGATGTATGGGGGCAAACGACTGTGGTTTCAAAAATAGTCACGAAGGTATCGAATCTGTGAATCGAATTTTGGGTGTTTTTTATGTATTGAAGTTTAGGGGAATATAATTATGGGATGGGGAAAAGGGATTCTAATACTTTTAAAATTACTCAATATTAACCTTTATATGTGTAAGAGTTATTAGACGTATCATAAGTTTAACTCATAACTAACTGTGGTGACTGTGGAAGTATTATTGTCTTAAGATTAACTGAAATACGAAAGCATGCATCGATTATGCTCTCGTTGTAATGGTGTAAATATTTGTTTAACAAAATAATAACAATAAAAAATAATCATAATTTTTTGAACACGCAATATTTTCAAAACACTTTTTGCATCTTTCACGGACATGATTCTGGCCACTGATGTCCTTCTTCAGAGTTGAAAGTTTAACATCAAAATGAGAAATTAAACGAATGTATAAATTTTAATTCATGAAATAATTATAATAATTATGGTGCATCGTGTAAAAATAAAAAATATTATATTATTTTTATTGATTCCTGAAAGTCAGACATCACTTACATATTTATATAATAATTAAATAAAACGTTTTTTTAAACTACTTCCACTTTTGTCTTTATTAAGACAGCGACCTGGCATCGACAGACCAGTCTGTCGATGCCAGCGAGCCTGGCGAAACCGGTCGCTCTCTAAATAAAGACAAATGTGGAAGTAGTTTAAAAAAAGGTTTTATTTAATTATTATTTAAAATGAACTTCCATCAAGAGATTTCAGTAAAATCATTTGTTTACATATTTATATTTTAGAATTTTTTTTTTTTTAAATAACCCTGTGTTCCAGTTTTAATTGTTATTAAATATTGGGAAATTCATAATCAGAGACCTCTGATAATACTTCCGTATGAAATTATTTTTGTTTTTTTATTTACTAATAAACGAAAAAAACTTGTTGAAGATACTGTGACTACTTAAAACATTTCCAGTTTACGTCGCATTATTTTTATTGGCGTATCCTATATCCTCGGTTATATAAAATTCGTTCTTGTTTCCGTAATAGGTGCTCCGGTATTAAGATCCTCACACCGCACCGGTGCCGTAAAATCAAACGACCCGCCGCAGGACAAACGTATTAGGAAGATGATCGACCTTTAAGGAGCGCCTCTCGGGGACCGGCGCTATCAGACATCGTCAGCAATCTGGGAACCAATCTCAACAATCTTGCACAAAATTCGTCGTTGTGTGCATCACGCGACTTTCCCCCTAAAAACTTTTCATATTTCATACCCAATTTAAAACTTGCATATTTTGTTCTATTATCAATCAGATGCAGCATTCACATTTAGATTTAAAACACGTCTTAATGCGCCCTTGAGGTGATTACATCACAAAAACGGCAGGCCTAGTGCCCTGTTTCTTAAGAGGAATTGGCCTCCTGCAAAGTCGACTCCCAGCTGTCAATCCATCTCTTTGGTGGGCTGCCCGGGGATCGTCTACCTTGGGGCTGGCCGTGCAACACAATGAATGGGAGTCTGGAGGGATCCATTCTCCTCACGTGTGCGTACCAGTATATGTTCCTTTGCCTTCCCCACCTAACGACATCCTCAACCTCGCATATATCCCTTATCCGTGTATTCCTTATCCTCTCTTGCAGTGTATTGCCAGATATATATCTGAGCGTCTTCATTTCTGACACTCTGAGCGCGTTTTTTTTGTGATTGTGGTGTCCGCCCTGCACTCGATCCCATATGTCATGATAGGTCGCACACAAGTCTTACAGATTCTCACTTTGCTGCTGATCTTCATGTCGGGGTTTTTCCAAATTGAATTCTTCAAGTACCCTGAAATGACCGCAGCCTTATTTATTTGCCCCATCACCTCACACGGTAGATCCGTTTTCCCACACAAGTCCACACCCAGATATCTAAATTTTTCCACCTGTTCCACTGTTCCATTTTTAATTTTATTAAATTGTTGTGTTACGAATTTCAAAAGATTATTCAAATATGGATCGACAACACAGTGATGATGAATATATGGTGCAAGAAACCCATTTTTTTTGTTATGAATTGTGAAATACTTTCACTTTGCATAAAATGGGTTGAGTAAAGCGGATAAGTAATATCTGGGGTGACGTTTCTAGTCTGTAGGTGGCGCAGCAGCCCCGAGGCTGAGGTGAAATGAGAAGTCCCGTGTTCTTTGTGGTACAAGTCATAACGAGTAATGTCACTGCTTGGATACGATTTGATCGATTTTCTATTCTGCGGGCTATTCGCCGCGGATGGCTTTCTGCAAAAATGCATTTCACGAACTCCCTTCGGAATCACAAAGCAATCTTTACTCATAAATATTTTTAATCTATTACCAATATGCATTAAATCGTTTTAAGTGCCACATACGAAAAATATTTTTTAAATGTCCTACCCAAATTTATTATTTCACTGACCGGTTTCGTCAAGTTTTACACATATTTTTTTATTAAATCGAGAACGATACTCAGTAATTGATTATATTTTATCAATCGGGTGGTGGTCTAGGGGACAGAACGCTTGGCTCCTGATCTAGGGAACTATATTATATTATTTTATAAGGCTTAATTGTATCTCAATAGAGACGACGACGAGCAAACTGATCACGGCAATTACATCGCTGTACACAGAAAGCACTGCTAGTGTCAGAGTAAATGGGGATCTTACAGCCTGGTTTGATATCAATAAAGGTGTCAAACAGGGGTGTGTAATGTCTCCATGGTTGTTTAATCTATATATGGACAAGTGTATGAAAGAGCTGAAAGGGTTGGAAGCAGGTGCAAAAATGGAAGATGTTTCAGTAAGCTGTTTGTTGTATGCGGACGACGCTGTGCTACTTGCAGACAACGAGCACGAACTGCAAGCCCTGGTGTCTAGTATGTATGAGGTATGCAAGCGATACGATTTGATGATGAATGTGAATAAGTCTAAGGTAATGATTTTCGAAAAAGAAGGAAGCATGACAGTCTGCAACATTAGTGTAAACGGTGAAAATCTGGAACAAGTGGATGAATTTGTTTATTTAGGAAGTATGTTTACAAAGGATGGGAGGGTGGAGAAGGATATTGAAAGAAGGGTTGGGGCAGGCAACAGAATAAATGGTGCACTTAAAGTTGTCATCGCAAACAAAAGCCTATCCAAAAAAGCTAAGATGGCAGTGCACAATGGTGTTCTTGTGCCGACCCTTATGTATGGAAGTGAAGCATGGAACTGGCAAAAGAAGGATGAAAGTAGAATAAATGCAGTAGAAATGAGATCTCTAAGACGAATGTGTGACAAATCTGTTTATGATAGAGTGACAAATGCAAGTATAAGAAGTGAATGTGGTGCGAATGAAAGTGTTATGAACAAAATAAGGAAAGGGTCATTAAGATGGTTTGGACACATGGAAAGAATGAGTGAAGACAGAATGGTAAAGAATGTATATGTAAACGGCGTGAACGGAGCTAGAAATAGAGGAAGGCCGAGGAAAACGTGGCACGATCAAATCAATCAAATATTGAATGTCGGTCACGTGAGGAGTCGGAAAAATCGACGTGCGTGCATGACAAGATGTATGAATGTAGAGGAAGCGAGAGACGTATGTCAGGACAGAACAGTGTGGCGTTCCATTCTTTCTGCCTACCCCTCTGGGGAGACGGCGTGATGGTAAGTTAGTCAATAGAGACGAAGATGTAAATTGTTTTCTGGGAACAGAAGGTGAGAATTTATCTTCGTCTCTATTGAGATACAATTAATCCTTATAAAATAAAAATAATTTATCCGCAATGGGTGAAATCCAGTATTTGTCTACACGAATTTATATACATTCAAAATGTTGTTGTATTATATAATATTATATTTTATTACTAAAGTCGAACCATCTCTCATGCGTTCCTGGTATACTCGTATTAAATTATATATTATTTTACCTGTTGTTTGTAATATCTTTTGAATAAATAAACTGATTTCATTTGATTTGATTCGACTTGAGTTCAAGACTGGAAACAACTAGATTCCTTCTTCATAATAATGAAATATTTTTTCTGCTCATATTTAAGATTGCAAAAAAAAATCTAATTCCAATGATTCAAATCTAATAATAATACACGATTTATTACTCTTAAAATTTAAAACACTGTTATAATATCATGATTTATTTTGTATTCATTGAGAGTGTCGCGACAGCTGTTTCGACAGCAGGCATCATCAGGTGTTACAATAAACTTAGTTTTAAATAATAATTAAATAAAACGATGATTTTTAACTACTTCCATTTTTGGTATTATTTCGACAGTGACCGGTTTCGCCAGGCTCGCCGGCATCGACAGACTGTCGAAACCGGTCGTCACCAGTTAAAAAACATCGTTTAATTCAAATATTATTTAAAATACATTTCAACATTATTAAAAATTTACAATATTATACAAGTAACAATAAACTAAAGTTCACGTATTCATATTTACCAATCTTAATCATTTAATTATTTACCTTATTTCTTATTGCATTTTTTCTTGTGTAGGTATACCTACAATATATGTAAATTTAATAGTTATATTTTTTTTTTTTGGAATACATTACTTTGAATTACAGAATTAGGGCATGTACTTGATTCGTCCTGACAAAACAAATGCCGGGGTTGCTTGGTATGTATGGGGGCAGGTAGTTGGCAAATTAAGCTCTTTAAATGCAATAACTCGCCCTGTTTTTCAGACTATTCTCCCGCCGTATTACACAGATACACAAGAGGGAGTACAAATTACCAACATTTCCTTCACTCGTCTCGCAATCAAATTGAATCAATATTGAAATGATATCACGTATAATGAAACAAGATGCATTGTATTATATTTACTACATTACGTAGAACAACAATATATGACACAGATTTTTTTAATCCAAATTACGTTCGTAGGATGACAAGTTTATTTATATAAATTAAAGTCAATGTTCCTGGCTATAGGAACATTAACCTAATAACCAACTTAACAAATATTTAACCGATAGCTACAACAAAGTCACTGTTCATTGATATTAATTCGACGAAGGTTTAAAAAATAATTTGATACGAAAACATAATTAATAATCAGATTCCTCCTTTTGTACCTTTCTTCTTAAATACTTTGTCTACATTTAATCTCCCAAGCTCCCATTCCCAATCAAATGCAAATTAATCAATTGTAATTTTTTATGAATGTCGTTGGCAGCAATATGTTTTGTGTGATTTTGGGTAACACCTTGTGATTTCTCCTTCTCGACCGACGTTTCGGATGTCGTTGCTGTCTCCATCTTACCACCACCACATTACCCTGAAGATGGAGACTGCAACGATCTCCGAAACGTCGGTCGAGAAGGAGAAATCACACGGTGTTACCCAAAATTATACAAAACATATTGTCTTAATTCATTAAAAAGTCGTCATTATAAAATTGCACAGTTTTAACGCCTTAGTTTATGAAAAATTAATTTTTGAACAATTTTAGGGTGCGCTTGTGTTCCTCTTATTCTTCAGGGAATTGTGGCATAACGATACAAACAATTCACATCAAGCCGCAGTACACGAAGTCTAGCAAATAAAATTTAAAAAAACATCTCCGGTCTCGAGTAACATGTTACATCGCTCGCAATAAAGATACCAGTACAAAAGTTGCAGTGCGCGCGAGTGTTCAATTTACAGTTGAATCAGACGCGAAGTGTAACTGGAGCCCTCCCCCAGGGGTGCAGTAGGGTGGCTGCATGAAGTGCACCGCGGGGCGGATTGCGGTCAGGGTAATAAAGATACACCCCTGTCGCGTTTCAAAAGGTAAAACTATCATAGTGCACTGGAACATGTGACGTTTCATATTATACGTTCCAATTTCAAATTAAGTATTTGAAAAATAATAATTCAATTATATTTATATAATAATTCCGCCGCATATACCTACCTGTATTAACAAAATTATTATTAACTAATACGAATAAAAACGGCTATTTTTTGTTGAGTTTGTGAATTACCTCGCAAGGCGAAATTAATTTGTAACAATTATTTATATTTTTCATTTATTTTCATGTATTTATTTAAATTTATCCTAAGCATACAGATATGCAGGATTATTTTCCAATACACTAAGGAGCAAGGTACGCATTTATAAGACCTGTGTGCGACCAATCCTCACATATTGCATTGAATCGAGGGCAGAAACTGTCAAGACAAAGAGCATGCTCAGAACAACCGAGATGAAAACACTCCGCGCTATGGCTGGCAAGACCCTACGTGATCGAGTTAGGAATGCAGCAATCCGAGAAGTCTGCGAGGCCGAAGATGTGGTCAGATGGGGACGTCAAAAACGGCGATACTGGCACCAACATGTAAAAAGGATGAGCTCAAATAGGATATCACACATAGTTCTCCATGGAACACCAAACGGACAACGCCGACCAGGAAGACCCCCGAAACGATGGAGAGAAGGCTTGAGTTCAGCGTCTCTAGAGGACCCGCCTGAAATAACAGACTCCTGAGTCTACCAAAAGTTAAGAAGAAGAAGACTAAGGATACACGTTGGAAATACACAATAATAAGTAAAACATAATAAAATAATAAAAAGAGCGAGAAACATAAGATACATGCCAAATTAATAAAATGAATATACAATTATAATAAGGACAGTGCTTCCCTCAGATGAACTAGACTATCACAAAATACATCAAATTTTGAGGTGTTACGATTTAGCAAAGATATTGCTCTACCTACCGGCATAACCATTGGTAGGTTGGTTCTGCATCGTGGAAGATAAAACAATATATGGCCCCTTTGTCGAAGAAAATTATCAGGGACGAACAGACCTACATCACTCAGGATTTATGTTGGAGTTGTGTATACAACCGCCTATCAGTCGAAAGAAGTGAACAGCCAATTGAATGTCTCGTCTCCTCTCGAGTAACTGGTAGCCCAGCATCCCTAGCAAGAAATCAGTCGGAAAGAGCTACGGGTAATATCCATACTCCCTAAAATAGAGGTATCGCAGACATTTTTAACTAACTAACCGATCGGTGGTGTTATAGAGATAGACAATCAGATAACTAAAGAAGTCAACGAATACAAATATCTCGGCCACAACATCTTACTTTCCAGAGATAATCAGACTGCTGAGCTTCAGAAGAGAATTGGTCTTGGGTGAGCGGCATATGGCAATCTGAAGAAATTCTTTAATAACATAGTAACATTCCCCAATGTATGAACAATGCGTACTTCCAGTACTGACATATGTAGTAGAAACGCTACCCTCACCAAATCGACCATGAGGAGACTCCGTGTAGCACAGAGGAAACACAAAAGAGCCATGCTACATGTAAGACTCTCAGACCACTGAAAGACTAAAGAAATACTGAAATACATAGAAGGTCGGGAGTAACAGATGTCATCGCAAGGGTAGCTAAGCTTAAATGGTCATTTGGGGGACATAATGTTGAAGTATCATCATAATGTTTCGGCCAAAACGATGAACTACTTATAATCCATGTAGTTTAAGTATAAAATATATTTGTAAATTCACTTGTTATAAAATTTTATCTGCTTCATTCATGTTTAATTCCTTAAGGATCAACTTGTTTTTTTTTTTGTAGAACAAATAGGGGAGAATCAAAACGTTCCTTGGATATATCGCATATTGTAACTCCAATGTGATGAACAGCAAAATAAATATAAATCGGCGTGTTTCCCCGCTAGAATGGTTTGCGTCCCGGATAACTCACCCCTGTCCTTTGGGATTTGGAATTTTATTTGCTAATAACACGATAGATAAATTAGGTAAGATAAAAAGGTACGCTGACGCAATAAAAGAAATACGCCATCAAAGCTGATATCCAATTAAATTAACATTTAAATTGTCTCGGCCAGTATGACACTAAACAAAAATTAAAGTTGTATAGAACTGCTTATGGGAATATAGATTTTATAATTATTTTTCAATTATAAAGATTTTTACAGGATAAAAAGGCAGCAGTTCTAATTTATTATTATTACTCTACATTTCTCGTCCATTTTTCTTAATAATTTAAATAAAATTAATGGAATTTAAGTGTTTGTTAAAAAAATAATATGTAAACGACGTAAACGGAACTATAAATTATGAAAGACCGAGGAAAACGTGCCACAATCAAATATTAAATGTCGGGCATGTGAGAAGTCGGAAAATCGACGTGCGTGCATGATACGATGTATTGTACAAATGTTGAGGAATCGAGAGAAGTATGTCAAAAAATGAAAAAGTGTATCTTCGGGGAAACGGCGTGATGATTAGTTAATTAGTTCGTTAGTAAGTATTTGTATAAAATATGTATTAGCACTTTGTAATTTGTAATGTAATTTAGCCTAAATAAATAATGTAACGTGTTTTAAGAAATCCGCGCATTTTTATATCTCTGAATCAAAATTGTAAAAATCGTGATCTTAAAATAATTATGTGATATTAATATTATTTATTGTTTCTTGAACAATGATGTAAAACTCTATATTAATAATTAATACGAATGAAAACGTCATTGTTCTAGAAGTTTTATTATATTTTAGGGGAATGACATGTTTCGTCCTTCAAGGGCATTTGATAATGCCTTAGAAGGGCGAAACATGTCATTCCCATAAATCATAATAAAACTTCTAGAAAACTGACGTCAGCATTCGTATTAATTATGGTATTAATATATTTACTTTTGCTCGAGCAAAGGCGAATGCTACATTCTAAAAGGAAATTACTTGTAGTGTCGGAGTATCTTTAAGTCTTAATACCATTAAGATTTTTTATATTATATCTATAACTTGGATTAATAAATCTCATCGATGAAAATATTGAGGAACTTTTTATGTGCATGGAAACTAAGTTATTTTATTTTATTTATTTATTCACAAACCTGCATTAGTTTCATACCATAGTATTCCTATGAATAAATAACTGATTATGCGGTAAAAAGTATACATATGCATTAATTATCTTGCATATATAGTACATTAATCAACATCTTACAAGACTTTACATTAAATGATTAAATCATATTATTTGCTATGTTTTACAAATATTACACACAAAAACATATTGCAAAAGTGAATTGGATTAAATTAATATTAATCCCAATATGAAAAATATTTTATATTTTACACAATTGCAGAAGGTTTTAAATGAAAACACAAAACGAAATGCATATAAAAAATAATTCATGAAGGTCATTAAGCAATTTGTATAAATTTCTTCTCAAAAAGTGATGAAAACCTCAGTTTTCTAGAAGTTTTATTAAATTTTATGGGTTTGAAGTGTTTGCATTGATATTTTCAAGTACCTACCTTAATAATGCTAGCAATACGCAAAACATGAACATCTAAAAACTTAACGATATAAAACAATGTTAAATAATAATACTAATAATAAAAACTCTATTATTGACTGGTTTTATAAACTTTGATGACATAAACAGGCTAGTAGACAGTTGTGGCTTTTCAAATAGCCGCGAAAATTCTATTAAAATGTAAACGTTAACCTATTCCCTCGTGCAATGTATAAATCAAGTCATATACACATACTATTAGTTACAAGAGAGCCCTTATTAAGTACAGAGAGCATAGTTTCGGGGGTCGGCGATCGATCTTACATCACATGTCCAGATTTGGTAAAAGGGTCCGCAGTCCACGTGTTTTATGGCCCACGTGGGAGGAATTCCGCCCGCTTACTATCGCTAAATAGATCAATCGGCAATTCACAATCCAGCATCAATTGGTCCATTTGGCAGAAATCTGCGGTCACCGCAGCGGGGGTTCAGAATGGGCAGAATCGCTCCTCTGAGGTATGATATCATTCGGCAATAATTGCGCACAGATAAAATGGTACAGTTTTATTATTGTGACAAACATTTTTCTAAGCATGTAATGATGCAATCATAAAATCTAATTGGTTTAATATGTATAAATTATTTTTAATTTCCTTTATTTTATAATTAGAAATTTTTCGTCATGCGTACATAACACGATGTATGAATGTTGAGGAAGCGATATAAGTATATCACGAATGAATAATGTGGTCAGTTTTGACAGACGCTAAAAATCATTAAGATGGACAGATCTGTTAACATCAATCTGTCAAAATTTACTTAGTATTATATGTATGTAACTACACTGATGAAGGACTTCTGTGTCCCGAAACTAGATTGTTATTGTTTTTGATTTTAAATTTTATTTCTATTTATAAAATTAAAGTAGTGTTATATTGCAAAGAAAAAATTTGGCCTTATAGATATTAAATAATCAAATACTTTGTATTTAACCACGGTATGGTTATTATAACTGATGCCAACTAGTTTCGCTTGGACTCAAGTAACAAGTATACTAATTGTTATATCTGATATAATAAAGTTATTATACTGCAATGATTAAGCTTGGGTTCACGCGAAACTAGTTTGCCGTTCTCTGGACCATGGCAGGCGAAAAGCCAATTAGAGAACAAGTCGCTAGACGCAAATGGCAGTGGATCAGTCACACTCTGAGACGCACTAGACTGAACTCCTATGGGGGGAAAAGGAAGCGAGGCAGACCTAGAGCCACCTGGAGAAGAGCCCTGCAGGACGAGGTTAAAGCAGCAGGCCTCACTTGGGATAATGTTAGGCATCAGTTATACGATAGAGTCAGGTGGAGAAGGTTCCTTGTGACCCTATGCACTACGGAGGTGAGATAAGACAAAAAGTAGTAGAAGAAATAAAGTAAAATCGGGTGGTGGTCTAGGGGATAGAACGCTTGGCTCCTGATCCAGGGGACATGGGTTCGAGCCTGGACACGACCAAATTCCTTCTTCATAATAATGAGCTATTTTCTGCTCACATTGAAGATTGTAAAATAAATTCTAATATCATTGATTTAAATCCTTGGTATTAGTCTTTTTTTTAAAAAAAAAAAAAAAAAAGAAGCAGATATCTAATAGATTTTTTTATTGATTAATATTTTTTACCCTTCTACGTTCACCCAAAAGACGAGTGTTGACCCCGATCTAATACCAAATGTGTAAGACCTCATTTGAACTGTTGAGGCATAAAAATATTGGTTATTTTGACATCTATGAAATTTTATTTTTACATTACGAAATTGATTATAATCATTAATTAATATCATTAATTAATTATAAACATAAGTGTGCGCGGGAGATACCTATTGGTGGCGATGAGGTTCGCAACCCATCACACCGCGTCTCCCGCGGGGCGAAAAGAGAAGGATGGAGTGTCGCATCAGTAAAAGTGTGACAGTCCATTCTTTCTGCCTACCCTTTCGGGGAGACGGCGTGATGATTAGTTAGTTAGTTAGTTAGAAGGTCTAACTACAATTTGAGCGCTTCATATGCAAATTTAAAAAAATTAAAAAACATCGTTCAAAGGTCACTGATCAAAAAACTGATCACGGCCATTAAGTCACTATACACGGAAAGCACTGCTAGTGTCAGAGTAAATGGAGATCTTACAGCCTGGTTTGATATCAATAAAGGTGTCAAATAAGGTTGCGTAATGTCCCCGTGGTTATTTAATCTGTATATGGACAATTGTATGAGAGAGCTGAAAGGGTTGGATGTAGGTGCCAAAATGAGCGGAGTGTCAGTAAGCTGTCTCTTGTATGCGGATGATGCTGTCCTACTTGCTGACAACGAGCATGAACTATAAGTCCTGGTGAATTGTATGTATGAGGTATGCATGCGAAATGATCTGATGATGAATGTTAATAAGTCCAAGGTAATGATTTTTGAAAAGGAAGAAACCACGTCAGTCTGCAACATTAGCGTGAATGGTGAAAACTTGGAGCAAGTAGTTGAGTTTGTGTATTTAGGTAGTATGTTTACAAGAGATGGGAGAGTGGAGAGGGATATTGAAAGAAGCGTTGGGGCAGGCAACAAAGTGAATGGTGCACTTAAAGTTGTCATCGCAAACAAAAACCTATCCAAAAAAGCTAGAATGGCAGTGCACAATGGTGTTCTTCTACCGACCCTTATGTATGGAAGCGAAGTATGGAACTGGCAAAGGAAGGATGAAAGTAGAATAAATGCAGTAGAAATGAGATCTCTTAGACGAATGTGTGGTTATTCTGTGTATGATAGAGTGTCGAATGAAAATATAAGAAGTGAATGCGGTGCGAATGATGGTGTCATGAACAAAATAATGAAAGGATCATTAAGATGGTTTGGACATATGGAAAGAATGAATGAAGAAAGAATGGTAAAAAAATTATATGTTAATGATGTAAATGGAACCAGAAATAGAGGAAGACCGAGGAAAACGTGGCACGATCAAATAAATCAAATATTGAATGTCGGCCATGTGAGGAGTCAGAGAAATCGACGCGCGTGCATGACACGATGTATGAATGTTGAGGAAGCGAGAGAAATATGTCAGGAAAGAAAGGTGTGGCAGTCCATTCTTTCTGCCTACCCCTTCGGGGAGACGGCGTGATGGTTAGTTAGTTAGTTAGTTTCGTTCAAAGGTGAATCGACGACACAAATTGATGGTGAATATGGAAGATTTTGTAATAATATTTTATTGTCTTCTTTAATGATCATGATTAGATCTATACGGTGGGTGAGTATGAGCAGTAAACTAGACGAACTTCGCATAAATATCTCGCGATGGTATCTTTGTAATCCGGAATTAATATTCGGAACACGCGGCGATATAATACCATTCCAGCATCAATATGTAGCGATCTATACTCCAATATTTACCCGTTTTACTAAGGTGGCAATAGTAGTAATTAATTGAATATATTAGAAATATATTATACGTAGGCTCGGGGCGTACCTGCGGGGGTTGGGGCGAGATAAATCACGGCGCCCCTCCCTCACCGCCGGCCTCCGGTCGGGGTAGCAAGGGGGTAGGTCAAGCGACTTGCTTAATTCAATCATGATAACGGCGGTCAGAAGCAGAACAAGAAATAAAGTGACCGATTGCCCCCTTGTCCTTTCCCTTTGTGGACCTCCAGCGGGCCCTATTTGCATTTGAATATTATTTAAATAATTAATGGGCTGAAAGATAAATAGGCTGATTGATTATTTTGGTTTGCTGTTTGCGCGCGAGAAACAGAGTTGCATTTTGTATCTTTAAGCCTGAAATTGGTATCGCAAATCAAGTATTCTGATAATTAGTAAAAATTATATTTATTATTTCTTGAACAATAATATAAAAATCCATATTAAATAATTAATACGTATGATAACGTGGGTTTTCTATATTTTATTGGAATGGGAATTAATGGTAATATGTTTCGCGTTGCTAAGGCATTATCAAAGAACATTTGATAATGCCTTAGCAAGGCCAAACAAATCATTCTCAAAAAATATAATAAACACACTTGACAACAAACGTTTTCATTCGTATTAATAATATGTACTGTACTTTGAATATTAAGTGATTTAATAATTAATATGAATGAAGAAGTCTGCCTTCTAAGAGTTTTATAATATTATCAAATGATAATGCCTAAGAAGGGCGACACATGCCATTCCATCTAAAATATAATAAAACTCCTATAAGACAGACGTTTTCATTCATATTATAAAGATTTAAAATGGAGTTTCACGTCATAGTTCAAGAAACAAAACATAATATCTAGTGATTTATAACATAAACTCACTATTTATTTATTGTTTCTTGAACAATGATGTTAAACACTATATAAAAATATTATTCAAAATCAACATTTTCATTTGTATAAATTGGTAGATATAAATATTTATAATTTATCCTTTAAAAATGATGTCAAAAACTGTCATTTTCTAAATGATTTTTTATAAACATATCGGTCCATAAAACGCAATGATAAAATTCTAGCAAAAATTATTTTATATAATATGATACGTATTTTATATAAACATAATGACAAACATATTAAATAATTTCCTATCGAACAAATATTATTTATAATGTAGGTATACACGTTTTACCCAGTATGGGTTACGCATCTATTATATAATTTCATATGGAATTTCAAGAATAAAAAAAGGGAATTTAATTACTGGATACATGGAACAAAAAACCTACCTGTGCTTTGATTGGTCAAACCCTCTCCGTCCTTTGCCGTTAACCCTTCGTGGGTCAAAACGGAAGATAACAATTCACAAAGTGGGGTCAATCTGGGGTCTCGGGGGTCAATTTGACCCCCATATATTTAAATATGGGTCCAGAGTTAAATATCTATTCAAAAACGCCCAAGTTTAACCGATAACCTCAATTTGTTTTACCTTAATTAAATATATAGAATATTCCAAGAAATAGCCTCGTTGCGGTTAGATTTTGATAAAAAAAATATTCTCATGTAGAATAAAGTATTAAACAATATATTATAAAATTATTATTACAAATAATTAACAATTACATGTAATAATTTTAAACAAAATACTTTAACGTTAAAAACGTAAATTCTACCAGTCTTTGGACAGCATAATAACTTTTTTTAACATTGTCATAGTCGGGAATCAAACCCTGGATCTTCGGTGTGGGAGTCATAGCTGTTGCCACACTGCCAGGAAGACAATTATTTCATCGTCTTTTTCTTCAAGTGCCCTGTCGGGTCCCCCCAACGTTGGCGATCACCTCGGCGAACCTCTCCCTGTCCTGCGCCGCTCGGAACAGCTCTTCCACATCTACGTGACTTAAAAATGTATTACATTAAGCCGAATTTGTACGAACCAAGGGTCTGCTAAGAACATCTGAGATGAAGGTGCTAAAATCCATTACGGAAAAAACTCTCCGAGATCGTGTCCGTAATGCAGACATAAGAAAAACTTGCGAAATAGATGATATCATTCGGTGGAGTAGATCCATAAGAAGATACAATAGGGACCATGTAGCCAGAATGGCGATGGACTCGCATATACAACCGCTTACGAAATCTCCTCCGGACACTGCCCACCTGGAAGACCACCTAAGAGATGGAGGGACAGCTGGTCCTCATCATCCGAGGGGACATAATGTATGTGTCACAGATCGTCAGATCTATTAAAAGAAAAAGAAGAAGAAAAGATGTCAGTGTACATAATAATACCGCAATTACGTTTTTTTAGAAATATAGCCAAGCCATAGAGGGCTCCCTCCGCTCACCCGAAGCTGTTATAGGCGCAGCGGCGCCTTTCGTCAGCTTCACTCGTGCACTCCCTAGGCCCGTCCCCCGTCCATGCGAGACTTACGTTAAAAAAAAAATACTATATGTATATTTGCAACCAAGGGGGACTCAGACCATATTTAAGCTACGCTACTCTCCCTCGATGTCCCGCCGTACACACATAGCAATACAATAGCAAAAGAAAATATACAATTTACATTTTTTTAGAAATAATGTTTTAAAAATTCAATCACATATTGAGTCCTGATTTTTTTAAATGCGCCGACTGGTTTCGATCGCTTCCGAGCATCGCCAAAGCAAAAATGTTTAAATAATAACGTATTTTTCAGGACGAAGCTTTTTTACGATAAAAAATAGTAGGCACCTTGAAAAGAAATCATTATTATTAACACGATGATATTATACCACGTGTAATTACTTGGAATACTTAAAACCTCTATTAATAATGAGATTTTTCAATAGTTCGTCCCCCTAGGTAGGTGGCTTACTTCACGGGTACCTTCTGTCTCCTATCCACTCATCCGGGGGTGATATTTCATGTCGCAGAGACACGGGGTGGTGACCACCGCGTGGTAAGAGTGGGGGGCTTGAGCGTCAGGTGCTGCGGTTGGCACACACCCTTTCCATGAGCACCCTTAACGTAACTCCCGAAACTTGGAAGACATAATCAAATTTGTACCCAGCTTTGCAAATTTCAAATTTCAAATTATCTAGTATCTACAGTTATAAATATAGTAACAATATTGTTTAAAATAATTATTTTCTAGTAATAATACATTAAATATATCAATATAGAAGTAATACCCTTAAAGTTCCCACTTATATGGTACGATGTATTCCCATAACCGTCGTATATGGGAATACATCGAAGAAGGGTTGAGAAGCACCTCAAAGACCTATATGTAATACATTATATGTGGTAGTATGTAATTGGCCATACTATATTATATGTTATTTTATTTTATATCATTGTATTTTATATCATTTGTTTTAGTGGCGATGAGGTTCGCAACCCATCACACCGAGTCTCTCGCGGGGACGAAAAGAGAAGGATGGAGTGCCGCATCGATTAAAGTGTAAAGTGTGGCAGTGCATTATTTCTGCCTACCCTCTCGAGGAGACGGCATGATGGTTAGTTAGTAAGTTAGTTATGTAATTGGCCAACCATTATTATGTATTATTTATTTTTATTTGTATATGCCAATCGCTATCTGTCACTCAAAATAAAAATAGTTATTAGAGTAGAGTATTCAAATTTTTGGGTTATGTATTTTAATTTCAATTTCAATTAATTAAAAATATATATAGTATAAAAATTACAGATACATAGGTCATCTGTAACTATCGAATACTTACTTAATTACTTCCTATGGCCATAAAACTTTTGAAGAGTTTTTGCCTCCTTGATGTTTTTCGCCAAGCTCGATCCTGCGCCTTTTGCTCCTGAGTCCGATTCGCTCAACCTAGCCAGGTGAGCCAGAACATTGTCCATAAGACGCTTTCTAAGCCTTCATAGAGGTCTTACTCCAGTCGGTCAAGACGCGTACAGGATCTTGATTGCTCTGGTCTCTTCGGCTCGGCGTACGTGCCCAATTCATTCTAGGCGACCGGCTCTCACGGTGCTCGTTATAAGGGGCTGCTGGGTCATCGTACGTCTTGGTTGGTCCTATGGTCAACACCGGATCTGGGTTGACGAAAAAGCTGTCGCGTAACTATCGAATAAAATAATAAGAACAAGTATAAATAGTAATGCAAAAATAACTTAACTAAATAAATTACTTATTTTTAAGTCGTCCATTTTGAAGATATCATCGACATAGTAATACACGAACAAGTATGACGGTAGAGAGATGATGGTGAAATAAAATAATTTTCTTCTTCTTCCGATGGCGCTACATCGAGCCTTGGCCTCTTGCATCATTTTTTACTTCGTCCTCCCACCTCAGCCTTGGTCTTCCCACCCTTCTCTTTCCGCCCGGGTTTCCAGTCATAATGCGTTTGGGAACCCGTGAGTTCGGCGTCCTCTGTACATGTCCAGCCCATCTCAATATTTGTAGCTTTATGTGTGTGGAGATGTTGGGGGCTTGGTACATGGAATACAGCTCATCATTGCGTCGAATACGCCATTGCTCTCCTTATCTCACTAGTCGCAGAACCTTTCTTTCGAAGGTGTCCAGCAATTCCGCATTTTTTACCGTCAAAGACAGAGCCTCGCATCCATACGCCAATACTGTCTGTATTACGGTCTTATATATTTTGATTTTTGTCTTTCTATGGACGTTGCGAGACTTATATATCGGATTTTATTTAAGTAAACTAAATTAAACTGTTAAATTAAATAACTCGGGTGGTGGTCTAGGGGATAGAACGCTTGGCTTTTGATCAAGGGGACTTGGGTTCAAGCCTGGACACGACCAGATTCCTTCTTCATAATAATGAGCTATTTTCTGCTCACATTGAAGATTGTAAAATAAATTCTAATTTCATTGATTTAAATCTTTGGTGTTAGTCTTTATTAAAAAATATATATATTTAGGTATCATAGTGTTTCGGACTAAACAATGGACTATTTAAACTAAATTAGTAGTAAAATGTTACGAACGTAATGTTAATTATGTTCTCTATTTGTTTATACATTTGAATGTGATTGATGGCATATTAACTTTTAAAAAATGCCTCTCTAGAAAGGGTAACCTCAACAGGATAGTATAAAAACCATGTGCTTGGTAAATGATCATTATAATAATATATCTTCGCCTAAAATCAATATACGACGGTAGCTTCAAAAGACATCTTCCTCTTCTTTCGGTACCGTATCTAGTCCCCCCCAACGTGGATGATCATTGCAACGAAAGCATCAAAACAGCTGCCTTCTGCCAACGTATTTGTACCCCCTTAACACACGACCCAAAAGGCATGCATTAATTTAATAATTGTAAAAAAACTCCCATGCGTCATACGGTTAAAGCTGACCCTACGTCGAATGCAAAGTCCATAGTAGGCCTAACGTTATCTAACGAGGAAGACCTGTTAGTATTTTTAGTGCGACTTATCTTCGGTTGAAGGTTAACTCTTTGTGTCCTCGTATTTCATGTCACATATCGTCGAATGTCTGTCAAATAGGCATATCCTGTTTTTTGCATTTTTTTCATTAATTCAATTTCGTATGTGCAAGTAAATAAAGCATTTAATATTGATCGATCGTGATTTTTCAATATATATTAAAATTTATACTTATCTTAAGGCCAAGTTGCCAAATATTTGGACACATGGAAAGAATGAATGAAGAAAGAATGGTAAATAAAAGTATATGTTAACGATGCAAATGGAACCAGAAATAGAGGAAGACCAAGGAAAATGTGGCACAATCAAATATATCAAATATTGAATGTCGGCCATGTGAGGAGTCAGAGAAATCGACTCGCGTGCATGACACGATGTATGAATGTTGAGGAAGCGAGAGAAATATGTCAGGAAAGGAAAGTGTGGCTGTCCATTCTTTTTGCCTACCCCTTCAGGAAGACGGCGTTATGGTTATTTAGTTAGTTACTAGTTTTACGAATCACAACAACGATCTCGGCACGTTTGTAATATATTATTCATCATTCGTTTGATTCAAAATAAAAAAGCTGTGTTTCGAGTTTTTTGATTATTACGACAACAAATTCCTTTAGTTATCAACAACAGCAACAAAATATAAATACCAAAGAAATTACGTCTCTTCGAATGTGAGATGTCAACGCTACTATCTAACAGCGGGGGCGAGCTCTGACCCGAATGCAAAGGTCACACAAAACTCTCGAAAAACGCATCCTGGATATTGGAACTCATAGCTCGTTAGTTATTTCATTTCTAAATTCGAACATATCTTGTTAGCAAGAGCTATGTACAGAATTCAAAACGAAAATTCTATATTATTTTATATAACCAGTCAAACAAAAAAAAATGTATGAAATGAGATCTCTTAGACGAATGTGCGGATACTCTGTGTATGATAGAGTGTCGAATGAAAATATTAGAAGTGAATGCGGTGCGAATGATGGTGTTATGAACAAAATAATTAAAGGATCATTAAGATGGTTTAGACATATGGAAAGAATGAATGAAGAAAGAATGGTAAAAAAAAGTATATGTTAACGACGTAAATTGAACCAGAAATAGAGGAAGACCGAGGAAAACGTGGCACAATCAAATAAATCACAAATTTAATGTCGGCCATGTGAGGAGTCAGAGAAATCTTTTTGGAAGGAGTCACTTTTTGTGTAATTTTTTATTTATGTTCTGACCGGTTTCACTTCCATCAAAATAAACGAAAAAAACAAATTAATCAACTTGCTTACATCGTATTTTAATATAATAGTTAATTAGATTTACATTCAACAAAAAACATTTAGCCCTACCCTTTCTTTCGAATATATTATTATTTATTTATCAAAGAAAAAACTTATTTATTTATTTGTTTACAAATAAAAAAATATGATTGAAAAGACAAGTGCTCTGACGCTACGGTAGCTACCTAACTTATCGGTTTAAACAGGTCGTCACGGTTGGCCGAAGGTTTCATTGGAATTACTCAGGAATTCTTATCGAAGAATTCAAACGGACGAATGGAGATACCCGATTTCTCTGATTGGTTCGTGTTAAAGGTTATCGTTTCCCGCCATTAAATGGCCGCCGTAGTGGAACACGAGCGATGAATGGGCCGAGGTAATTAAGAGTGTTTTTATACGTTAATTTGGTAGTAAAATTATTATTCCAAATCGCAGGAAGTTAAGTGTTATCGTGTGGCCTTAATAATTTGTAATTATAAATTAAAATTGCGTGTATAGAGGTGTAAAATTCTTATTTAGTTTTTTTTATTATTAACTGGTTAATGTTATAGTATCGTTAATATTATTTGTGCACATAAAGATGAAATGTGATTTTAATGTATACAACAAAAACAAAACAATCACGCCGTTTCCCCATAGGGATAGGCAGAGACAATGGACCCCCACACTACTCTATCCTGACAAACCTTTCTAGATTCCTTCACATTCACACGAGTCATACACGCACGTCGATTCTTCCGACTTCTAACATGACCAACCTTTAAAATTTTATTAATTTAATCATGCCATGTTTTCCTCGATCTACCTCGACTCCGTACTGCATTTACATTGTTAACGTATACTTTCTTAACCATTCTTTAATTTTTTAAAGATAAAAACAGTGTTATTAGAACATATTTTAACATCTTTTATATGAGTATAAAATATCTCATTATCATGAAAAAGGAATCGGGTCGTATCCAGGCTCGAACCCTCGTCCCCTGAATCAGGAATCAAGTGTTATGTCCCCTAGACCACCAATCAATTTGACGATAACATTCAATAATTAATACAATGTTTACTAACTAATAATTTGATCAAAATTGATAATGCGCTAAAATTGTCCAATACAATCATTAAGGTTATAATATACGAGTATAACACTGTTTTTTCAACTATTTATATAATTGTACTCAACTTATCATCGGGAGAACAATACCTATATAAACAATTAATAGATACAAATGAAAACGTCTATTTTCAAAAATGCTTTTTATGCATTATGGGAATAACATGTTTCGACTTGCTAAAGCATTATCAAATATTTTCGTCTAATCAACAAATCACCAAATCACCTTACCAGCAGTGTTTCCAATATATGTCAGAAATATTTTCTCTTTCTTGAACAATAATGCAAAACACCATATTAAATAATTAATAAAACTTAAAACGTCTTATTTCTATAAGTTTTATTATATTTTATAGGAATGACAAATTTCTCTTTTCTAAGGCATTATCAAACATTTATAAGGTAAAACGTGTCATTACCATAAAATATAATTATTTAAAATAGAATTTTACATCATTGTTCAAGAAACAATAGATAACAAGAAACAATTTATATTTTACTATACTTTCTTTTTTTACTATACTTTTTGGCGAAAATCAGATGCAGCGTTCACATTTAGATTTTTAGATTTAAAACACGTCTGAATGCGCCCTTGAGGTGATTACATCACAAAAACGGCGCTTTAAAAGTTAGCATATTATTGTTATTATTTTTATTAACAGTTATAGTTTTTGATTAATCAAATTTTAAAGGTTGGTCATGTTAGTAGGTCGACGTGCGTGTATGACTCGTTGTATGAATGTGGAGGAAGCTAGAGAGGTTGGCCAGGATAGAGAAGTGTGGCGGTCCATTCTCTCTGCCTACCCCTGCGGGGAAACGGAGTGATGGTTTGTTTGTTTGTTTGTATAGTTTTTGATTTTTTTTAATAATTTTAAAAAAATCAATCGGTATCATCAGGGGCGGAAAATCCGGGTACCGTAATGTGAAAGATGAAACTAATATTATGTAATTGAATGAACATGTAAAATAGAAGAAAAGCCAAACACCATGTCCTTTACATTTCCATTTGGGTTCTAAATGGAAATTACTTTAAGGGCTGTTTGGAGAACTCCATACAACCTTATTACCTACAGAGCATCAAATTTGTTTGCCTACCGTTTGATAAATTTTAATTTATTCAAAGCCCGCCCGAGTTTAATAACGCCTGCCTCGATTTCTTCTGCGCTCTGATACTGAATTCTTGAAATCTGCTTCTCGGAATAGGTTTTTCTGGCCGTAAAGGAAGGAATAAAAACAGGTTTTGCGAAATAGGACGGCAAGCGACAGATTTACCCATACGTCCTTTATAAAACTCATTATTCGGAAGCTGTAGGTGCGTCTCTACACGGTACAGTCAATCTGCCTTAGAAATGTGCTCATCTTATTATAACTTCGAATAAATTAATTGTATCTCAATAGAGACGAAGATGTAAACTATTTAAAAACAGAATATGGTGGTCGAGGCATTTACAGGACTTATGACCTATCATTGGTTGGGTTAAGCGATCGCTGTATGTAATACAGCATTCCCCATTCCGCCCTTCTTACGAACACCACGTCTGACAATATTTTTTTGAAAGTTGTATATATGCTACCATGTTGAGAAACATTTCACATATTTTAGTTCAATCTACACTAGCGCCATCTATTGAGACTAGATGTAAGCATTAAGCCGAAAATCTTTATTAATGTAATGTGAAAGGCTATCAACCTAATTATCACACATTACTAGACAACGCCTGGAGAAAACTCCACAATTTTTATATGCTTTTAATTATAATATTAAAAACATATATTTATTTATTAATAATATTCGCGTTCTTTTTGTAGTCTCACATTATCACTGAATAGCAAAAAATAAAATATGGGTATTCGTTTATTATTAACTAGCTGACCCGGCAACGCTTCGCTATTGCTAAATTCGAGTACATAAATAAACCCAATATATATTCAACAAATA
>JAHDVF020000019.1:0-87976 GCA_022606425.2 Lepidostoma basale
TTTTATAATCCGATAATTCATTGTTTAATTATTTCCCCTCAAACACATGAAATAAAAAAGCAAAATAATATAATAAAGTGAATTATTAAGAACATACCTTCAATCAATATATTCATAATGTAAAACCAAGCAATAATGCTAACACTTTGCTAAAAACGTGTCATCAACTTGGGAATGCAAACGCTACTAAAACAATGAGAAATGTATGGTGCGTTACTTATCAACTTTGGGAACCTCGCATCGCGTTAACACCATTGTCATGTGGTTAATTGACTTGGTTTATGATGCTCCATTTATGTTTTAAGATATTATGTAAGAAATAATTGGAATTAAAAATAGTGAATAAATACCCAATTTCCCGCTAGAATTGACATTGGCACCTCAGTGCGCTGTGTTGAGTTTTTATACTATATTTGTACTGTTTACACGCGCACTAGAGTCTAAATATTATGAAACAGTCTTTCAAACAATGTAGTACTCTGAAAAACCTGTCAATCTCACTTAAAACACTCGAAACTCTAACAATTGTATCGATAGTATTACGCAACCCGAGATGAAGAATCACTCATGCGAGCGGTGTTCTAATTTTAATTGCTCGGGTCCGTGCCAAAAAATATGATCTGCCATTCGAATGTCGTTAACTATTAGATAAACGGGTTTCTAAGACACGGTACAATGTGATTCTTCTTTTCTTATTTGCAGGTTCCCGTTATATGTAAGTTAGTTATACGTCGAGTATGTATGATGTATGCAAGTCGAACGATTTAATGATGAATGTCGGAAAGTCAAAGGTGTTAGTTTTTGACAGGGAAGAGCAAATGACAGTTTGTAATATAAGTGTGAATGAAGAGAATTTAGAACAGGTGAAGAAATTTGTGTATTTAGGTAGCATGTTCACAGCGGATGACCGAACGGACAGTGATGTGGAAAGAAGGGTTGGTGCGGGTAACAAAGTATATGGAGCTTTAAAAATGAAAGCGAAAAAAAAATAAGACTTATTCTACATACATCAATACAATCTTTATTTTACGTACAACAATATATGACTTATTCTATAATACATCTATACAAGGCTTATTCTGCAGACTTCAATATAAGCTTTATTCTACATGCATTAATACAAGCTTCATTCTGCGTATAATAATATATAATTTATTCTACATTCATTCTACAAACATCAATATAAGACTTAATCTACATAAATCTGTACAAAACTGTCGCATACATCAATACAAGCTTTGTTTTACTTATTAAAATATAATACTTATCCTACATAAATCAATACAAGATTTATTTTACAAATATCAAAATAAGACTTATTCTACTAGTACATACATATGAAAAAGACTTATGCATACAAGCTTTATTCTACTTACAACAGTGTATGACTTATTCTGTATATGTATATCAATACAAGATTTATTGTACAATTATCATTCTACACACATCTGCATAGAACTTATTATGCATACAAATAAATCTATAAAATATCACAAATGAAGGGAGATAATCCGGTCTGTTGCATGTAGGGAAATTATTTTAAATGGTTTTTGACTAAAGTAAAAAATATCACTCAGCACCAAAATAACTTTATTTTTAAAGACACGAACAAGAAATTACAAATATTTATAATTTGGTTTCCTGAACGGGAGATGCCGTTTTTGTGTGAACGTAATTCATTGATTTCTCATAACGGACAAGGTTATTGGGCAATTAAAGGTTTAGACTTATCCAATCAAATAGATAGATAGATAGTCCATAATACGTACATATGTTTGCAGTATAATACACATATGTATAAAGAAAAGAACGAACATCGTAAAAGTTAGTTAAGAGGATTATGACATACGATAAATACGAGATAAATTATTAGTTTTGTTGGGTTAAGTGTTTATTTACTAACCTTATTTTTTTTCCTTGCTATAAACCTGTGTGATCTGTTCTCTAGAGACTGTGAGGTGGATTCCCAGCTGTCCATCCATCTTTTAGGTCTACCGCAAGGACGAGTTCCGTTAGACTGATTGTGTAGTGAAATAAAGAGGAGTTTGGTGGTGTCCATTTTTTGGATATGACAATACCAGTCCCTCCTTTGCTGTCTACTCATCTTGTAATTTCCTCAGCCTCTCATATATCTCTTATTTTGGTATTCCTTACGCGATATCTTATGCGTCTTTTTTCTAGCGATATCTTGCCTCTTATATCTCGCGATGTCTTGCCTACTATCATCCTCATTGTCTTCATCTTGGAAGTCCTCAGAATTTGTTTGGTCCTGACAGTGTCTGCCCTTGAAATATTAAATACATATAAGTGTTTTATTATTTTAAATTCATATACATAACACGATGTACGAATGTTGATGAACTGAAACGCACAGATACTTTCACGCAATTTACAATATTTTAATACTTAAATAACCAATTTGCTTCTGAACCATTGCATTGGTGGCGTAACCCCTTAAAAAAATAAGCAAATTTTCAAATCCCTTAAAAAAGAAAAAAAAATTTAAGCCCCTTAAAAAAACAAGCATTGGGCAACTAGCCGAAGAGACCAGAGCAATCAAGGCCCTATACGCGTCTAGACCGACTGGAGTAAGACCCTTAGGAAGGCCTAGACAGCGCCTAATGGACAATGTTCTGGCTAATCTGGCTTGGTTGGGCGAATCGGACTGCCGGGAGCAAAAGGCACAGGTTCGAGGAGCTTGGCGAAAAATCACCAAGGAGGCTAAATCTCTTCAAGAGTTGTATGGCCATAGGAAGTAAGTAAGTTACACCACCTCCGCTTATGGAAAAATAGGTATAAAAGTAATCATTTTTTTAACCCAGCCATTATATATAATAAAATACTCTTTATTTTATACATGTACGTAGTATTTTTATAAACAATTGACAGTTTTTTTTTTAATAATTACGGAGATACAAGCCGATATGTAGAGACATGTTTTGAAAATCTTTGCTAATGGTGTACATGATTTCTTTATAATGCATTATCCGAAATAACAAAACAAATTGTTTATTATGAAGAATTGTAATAGCTATCGAGTGACGTAGGGACATGGATTTAATTTTTTTTTGTAGAAATAGCAGCTGTCTGAAAAAAACCCCTCTAATTTTGAGTTTAAAAAATATATAACTTTTGAACATGACACTCAATCATAAAAAAGCCTACGTCACATTGAAGATAATATTATGGAATATAACTATTGTAAATTTTAATCAAATCGGGTGAGTAGATCGGAAGATATAGTGTACACCGTTTTGAAAAAAGTACAATAGTTTCGATAAAAACGCAATAGAAAAAAAATATGATATTTAATAAAATGTTTTTTTTAAATAACATTCTTTCGGTCTTCTATTGTTGCTGTCCTCTGATTCCTTTTGATCTCGTCTAATTTTTTTTAAATTTCAGAGTGGTGTAACCCCTTAAGCAAATATTGATTCTATTTCATACATGTTAGTTTGCGTTTGATTGCCACAGTATTTCCAAATACGGATTCTCTCTAATTAAATTCATTGTATATGAATTGTCATGCAAAAATGAGATCATTTGATATTGCAAAATTGGAATTTCTAACCTTTCCAGAGCGGCCTTGACACCAGCGTGCCTCTCGCTGACTCCCACACCCGATCTCTGCTATCACATTATTAATCTGGAATTGAGGACAGATTACATTTTTTTGTTTTTGGTTCGAATACCCAGTTGTTGGCCTTCCAACGCTGGTGGAGAAAATTCGAAATCTTCCGCGTGGAATGCAAAACGTAATATAAATATTTTATTAATCTTAATCCATAAAAGCTAAAACGGCAGTGTATTATGGTGTTCTTGAACAGACCCTTGTGTATGGAAGTGAAACATGGAATTGGAAAAGAAGGATGAAAGTATAATTAAATACAGTAGAAATAGGATCTCTTAGACCATAGGTTTCCAATCTTTTCTGGGCCACACCGCCCCCCTTACAAGAAAAATAAACGTTTAACGCCCCCTCCCATAAAAGTTATTCCAAAAAAAAGGAAAATGATTACAATACATACAATAAAAAAATAAACCAATATTTAAGTTTAATTTGCTTTATTAGTACCTACGTGATTAGCGTGTTTTTTTGTCTTTTTAGACTATATTTTTTATCTGCCCACGCTCTCTATTTTTTCTGGGACTTCTATTGCCCCCCTGAAAGTCCCCCTGACAGTGGGCGATAACGCCCCACAAGGGGGCGTTATCGCCCACTTTCAGAACCTAGGTCTTAGACGAATGTGTAGAAAATTTGTGTTTGATAAAGTGTCGAATGGAAATATAAGAAGTGAATGCAGTGCGAATAAAAATGTTATGAACAAAATAATGAAAGTAACATTAAGATGATTTGGACTCATGGAAAGTATGAATGAAGAAAGAATGGTAAAAAAGTATGTTTTAACGATGTAAAAGGAATTAGAAATATAGGCAGACTTGGCACGATCAAATAAATTAAATATTGAATGTCAGCCACGTGAGGAGTCGGAGAATCGACATGCTTACGTGACACGATGTATTAATGTTGATGAAGCGAGAGAAGCGTGTCAGGAAAGAACAGTGTGGCAGTCCATTATTTCTGTCTAGCTCTTCGAAGAGACGGCGTGATTGTTCGATTTTTTATTTATTATATTTTCAAAGTATTTCATTATTATTTATTAAAATACATACGAACGTGGCTAATCCGCTTTACTGCCTCACCGCCCCTAATTTACCTCTGGATCCGTTACCGCCCCCCATGGAAAGCTCTAGCTCTCACTGGGGGGCGATACCGCCCCCGTTGGGAACCAATGCCTTAGACAATCATCTTAGAATAATGTAGCGGTCCGTCCTCTTGCCTACTCTTTCGGCGAAACGGTCTGATTGTTGGTCTTACAGATTTTCTTCGTATCATTGTAGGGTTACTATCATAGAGAAAATAGAAAGAGTATTTTCGGCCGTAACACTTAAGTTTATTGGTTATCAGCGAACTGACTGCCGAAGACCTTGGCCTGGAAGAGGAGATATTCATGTTTTATGATGAATCTGTCTTCGTCTAGCCGTTTTGTATGTTAAGCAAGGTCAGTAAAGCGTGCTCCATGCAATGCTTAAGTTTACAAACTAACTTACTATCGCGCCGTCTCCCTGAAGGGGTAAGCCGTCATGGGATAAAAATGAACCTTCTTACACTGTTATTTATTGAAATGCTCAAGTCGATGCGTCATATGGTGCCATGCACGCATGTGGATTTCCTTTCACTTCCTGTTCCATTCACAATACAAAATAATAAAAACTAACTAACTAACCATCACGCCGTCTCTCCGAAGGGGTAGGCAGAAAGAATGGACTTTTTTTAAAATGGCCGAGCCATAAAGGGCTCACTCCGCTTACCCGAAGCTGTTATAGGCGCAGCGGCGCCTTTCGTCAGCTTCACTCGTGCACTCCCTAGGCCCGTCCCCCGTCCATGCGGGACTTACGTTAAAATATATATATATATATATATATATATATATATATATATATATATATATATAATAATATATATATATATATATGTATATATATATATATATATATATATATATATATATATATATATATATATATATATATATATATATATATATATATATTTATATATAACTAACTAACTAACTAACTAACCATCACGCCGTCTCCCCGAAGGCCAGAAAAGAATGGACTGCCACACTTTTCTTTCCTGACATATTTCTCTCGCTTCCTCAACATTCATACATCGTGTCATGCACGCGCGTCGATTTCTCTGACTCCTCACATGGCCGACATTCAATATTTGATTTATTTGATCGTGCCACGTTTTCCTTGGTCTTCCTCTATTTCTGGTTCCATTTACATCATTAACATATAATTTTTTACCATTCTTTCTTCATTCATTCTTTCATATGTCCAAACCATCTTAATGATCCTTTCATTATTTTGTTCATGACAATCATTTCGCACCGCATTCACTTCTTATATTTTCATTCGACACTCTATCATACACAGAATATCCACACATTCGTCTAAGAGATCTCATTTCTACTGCATTTATTCTACTTTCATCCTTCCTTTGCCAGTTCCATGCTTCGCTTCCATACATGAGGGTCGGTAGAAGAACACCATTGTGCACTGCCATTCTAGCTTTTTTGGATAGGTTTTTGTTTGCGATGACAACTTTAAGTGCACCATTCACTTTGTTGCCTGCCCCAACCCTTCTTTCAATATCCCTCTCCACTCTCCCATCTCTTGTAAACTTACTACCTAAATACACAAACTCAACTACTTGCTCCAAGTTTTCACCATTCACGCTAATGTTGCAGACTGTCGTGGTTTCTTCCTTTTCAAAAATCATTACCTTGGACTTATTAACATTCATCATCAGATCATTTCGCATGCATACCTCATACATACAATTCACCAGGACTTGTAGTTCATGCTCGTTGTCAGCAAGTAGGACAGCGTCATCCGCATACAAAAGACAGCTTACTGACACTCCGCTCATTTTGGCACCTACATCCAACCCTTTCAGCTCTCTCATACAATTGTCCATATACAGATTAAATAACCACGGGGACATTACGCAACCTTGTTTGACACCTTTATTGATATCAAACCAGGCTGTAAGATCTCCATTTACTCTGACACTAGCAGTGCTTTCCGTGTATAGCGACTTAATGGCCGTGATCAGTTTTGTACTTATTCCATATTCAGACAATATTTTCCACAACTTTTCTCTATTAACGTAATCATATGCTTTTTGTAAGTCGACAAATGCACAGAAAAGTTTGCGATTTTTGGCCAGAAACTTCTCTGTCAATGTACGAAGTCCAAAAATTTGATCCATACATCCTCTGCCATTCATAAAGGCACCTTGCACATCCCAAACTTTGTCACTCGTCAATTTTCTTACTCTTTCTATTAAAATTCTGCCATAGACTTTACCAACGACACTCAAAAGACTAATAGCTCTGTGGTTTCCACATTCCATACGCGATCCTTTTCCTTTGTACAGGGGCATAATTACTGCTCTCCTCCAGTCTAGCGGCGTATATCCCTCCTCCAAGCACTGGTTAAATAACTTACATAACCATGAGAAACCACTTCGCCACCGCTTTTAATAAAGTCTATGGCAATACAATCAAACCCAACAGCTTTTCCACTTTTCATTGCACTCACGGATCTTTTCATCTCATTCGTACTTATTTTTTCAATATTATCATTCATAGGTCCCGCACTCGCACTAGCTGTCATATTTTCGATCACGCTTGTATCACCACCATACATCTCCTTAAAATATTCCATCCATCTTTCTTGTATGATCTTACTCTCCGTTAACATTCTTCCCTCGTTGTCTAAAATTGCTTTCACACATCCACTATCAGGAGGATTTCGGGCTTTTTTAACTTCTTTCCAAAACATTTTTAAATTTGCTTGGAAGTTGTTTGTCATTTTGAGCCCTTCTTCCTCCTTCAGCTTTTCTTTCCGCGCTTTCACTACCGACTTCACTCTCTTCTTGCATACCTTATACAAATCTTTTGCTCTTTCATACTTAACTCTGTCATTCTTATTTATCGACAACATATTCAACCAAGCATCTTTCTTCTCTTTAACAGCAATCTTTACGTCATCATTCCACCATGCATCCCCTTTCCTTCTTCCTTGTACACACACACCACACGATTCTTTCGCTGATTCACACAAACTCTCCTTCAAGTATTTCCAGGTCTCGTCAATACTCAACTCACTTACATCCCGCTCACTCAATCTATCTTTCACTTTTCTTACGAAATTATTTCTTACGTCATTGTTTTGCAGTTTTTCAACTTTGACTCTAGTCGGTGCGGCTACTGTTTTGCTTCTTCTGGTTCGCCATCCCCGGAATAAGATCACTTTTGCCATTACTAAAAAATGATCCGTTTCCAGTTCGGCTCCCCTGAAGACCCTTGAATCAACAGTATCCGCCCGTAATCTAGAGTCTACAATGACGTAATCTATAATGGACCTTTCAAATCCTCTTTCCCAAGTATAGAGATGGATTCTCTTATGATCGAAGATGGTATTTGATACAAAGAGACCCCATTCTATACACAACTCAAGCAGTCTCCTTCCATTATCATTTATTCGTCTATCACCAAACGTACCCAGACATTCCTCGTACCCACTCCTACGGATTCCCACCCAACCGTTCATATCACCTGCTATTATCAATCTTTCGTTTTCACTCTTACACACCAATGTCTCTCTCACTTTGTCCCAAAACTCATCTTTACTCGCCTCATTTTCGTTGTTACCAGGGGCGTATCCAATTAAAAGGAAAACTCTTGTTAACCCGATCTTGAAGCGAATCCACATGAGTCTTGGGCTAACACATTTATAACCTTTCATACATTCTACCATCCTTGGAGCTAGCACTGCCGCCACGCCTTGGCATGCTCTGTGGTCATTCGGCACACCCGACCACAGAACAAGCTTATCCGCATGCTCCAAGGAACCACACTCTTTCATCATACATTCAGTCACACATAAAACATCTAAACACTTTTTATCCATTTCTGCACACATCTCATTCAACTTTCCTTCCATACCTCCCCTTATATTCCATGTACCGATGCGGCACTCCACCCTTCTCTGTTCGCCCCTGCGGGAGATGCGGTGTGATGGGTTGCGGACCTCATCGCCACCAGTAGGCATCACCCGCACACACTTAAATGCTAAATCATTTACAAACTATATCTTAAATAAAATTCAATTGTATAAAATAAATAAATAAAATAAAATAAATCATAAAATAAAAATTACAAAATATAACACAAAAGTTATAACACATAAGCTATTTTCTAAGATAATATCCTTTCATTAAAAGTTTGTTTCTTCCGCTACCACCGTTATATTAATAAAATTTTAGTTAGTTAGGCACTTTAAATAGTTTAATTTCCAGCAAGCACTTCAATATGAATCAAAAGAATTTTTCAAATAGACATCGGAACAAATGTACATAAACGTTCGAAAAATAAAATTATGAAAACCAATTTGGCACCTGTCAAAACACTTCACATAAACAATGTAATTATATTTTTCACCACCAAAACAGCACAAAGGTATAAATTTTCACAATCAAATATTATTTTGGGATGGCAAGATGCGTATTGGCCAGGATTATTCACACATGGATCATTTATATATAAATTTTGTCCACTAGTTGACGATGTTTTAAAAAAAGGTCAATATTATAATTTGCTCATCCAACAGGACACACCCAACACGTATACGAGGTAACGAACCACAAAGTACTGTTTTAAACATATAAACATTTTTTAAAAAATCACTTATACGCCTAAAAACTCCAGTTTTATTGGAGAAGCCCGCGACCAAAATATATATAATGTAATATATGTATGTATATATATATATATATATATATATATATAATAATATATATATATATATATGTAATAATAATAATATATATATATATATAATATATATATATATATATATATATATATATATATATATATATATATATATATATATATATATATATATATTATATATATATATATATATATATATGTATATATTATATATATATATATATATATTATATATATATATATATGTTATATGTATATATATATATATATATATATATATATATATATATATATATATATATATATATAATATATATATATATATATATATATATATGTATACTTGCAACCAAGGGGGACCCAGACCACATTTAAGCTACGCTACTCTGTCGATGCCTCACCGTACACACATACCAATACAACAGAAAAAGAAAATACACAATTGATACATAAATAACATATGTTAGAGAAAAAATAAAAAAGAAATAATGCACAGCAGGAGGCACATGAGGGAGGGAGGAGACAAAATGCAGGATGGGGGAAATGTATTATAATGGTCAGTTGCCTTCCAGGACGAAGTAAAGAGAGATGCAGCACAACTTCTTCGCGTGCCGACCTGGAGGACGACTACTGAGGACAGGTACTGCTGGAGGTGAAAGTTGACGGAGGCCAAGGCTCGATGGGCTGTAGCGCCATCGGAAGAAGAATATAAACATGTCAAAATCAACGGGAAATCTGAAGCGAAACCTACGATAGACAAAGGGTGTATTAAAATGACCTTGTGTTGGAGACAAACTTTCCTTAGTGTTATCTGTGAAATACTGTATTTGCGAGTCTTCGTCTTCTTCTTCTTCCATGTTGTAGACCTATGTGGTCTGTTCTCTAGAGTGTTGCTCCTCTTGTGAGGTAGATTCTCAACTGTCCTTCCATCGAGGTCTTCCACGAGGACGGGTCCCAGAGGCTGATTATGCAATGCAATATAGGGGAGTCTGGTGGTGCCCATTCTTTCAACATGACTGTACCAGTCCCTTTTTCGCTGCCTGCTCCATCTTATAATATCCTCAACCTCACATATCTCTCTTATTCTGGTGTTCCTCACGCAATCTCTCAGTGTCTTGCCTGCTATCGTCCTCAGTGTCGTCATCTCGGAAGTCCTCAAAACTTGTTTGGTCCTTACTGTGTCTGCCCTTGCTTCGAAGCCATATGTTATTATTGGTCTTACGCATGCTTTATAGATTCTCATCTTACTCTTAATGGCCATGTTTTTGTTTTTTCATATTGTGGATTTTAGATCCCCAGAGATTGCAGCTGCCTTGTTTACTTGGGATTGTATTTCTTCCCGCAGATCAGCTCCTCCCACCAGGTCTATGCCTAGATACTTGAAGTATGTGTAAGTTTTCTTGCGAGTATATGTAAGTAATATATCTGATTTCAATTGCTTGAGAGTTATGTGAGAGTTTTCGACCACAGATGTCCGTCGCTTGAGTGTACTTTGATGCAACTGTTATATGAAGTGTGCATTGAGGAGATGGCCTTATCATCGACCTCCGATAGGAAATGGCATAGCAAGAATCCTTGTGTAACTTGTTAACTCATTAAAGTCCGGAGGCATAATAATATGTTGTTGACTTCTTGGAAAACGTCAGAAACTTATAAATAGGGTTTTTTTGTAGTGAGTATGATATGGGAACTTATATAGACAGCGACTTACATGACGAATGCTGTTTGGAAAAATAAAAAGTTGCTAAAGTAGAGCAAAATTCGAATCTACAAGACGTGCGTACGTCCAATAATGACATATGGAATAAACACGAGTGCTGATACCATCAGAACAAAAAGTCTCGAAAGAACCACAGAAATGAAGACTCTCCGATCCGTTGCCGGAACGACACTACGAGACAGAATAAGAAAGATCTGCAATGTGGAAGATGTAGTGCGATGGGGAAGACTGAGAAGACGCTACTGAAGAGATCTATATATAGCCGCAAATAAAGTAGCAACAGGATATTGACCTGCAGGAAGACCACCTAAAAGATGGCGAGACAGTTGGACATCTGTATCCCAGGAACAGGCTCCGAGAAATAACAGGACACAGTCCTAAATAAAGCAGAAGAATAAAAAGAGACATAGACAGCCAAGAAGTAGGGTATATGGTAAGCAGACTAACCTACTGCGAAGGGTTCCGGAATATCAATGGGCCCTTATTACGAAAATTGCTTTTCGTTAGAGCTAGAGAAATTTTATTTGCACTTGGACATGGATCTCCTGACTTGCGTACGTTCTAAAAATACGTATTTTTATTTAATTTTACAAATGGGTTGTTTTGTTTCATGTTTAGACCTGATGTATTAAATGTAAAAATATTTTAAAACGTAATAGCAACACAGCGACAGTTATACACATTGGATTTCATTTAAACTACTATCAAAGCCTTTGTGGTAGCAATAAGAACAAACTGTGATATTTTAAGCGAAATCGGTTTAGTAATTTTCGAGAAAATCGGAGACAAACAAACAAACAGACAAACAATAATTTGTATATATTTTTATATGATAGATAGACGATGTTTATTTCGACATCGATATTGATATTGAATTTCTATAATGTATAGTTGTTGTTATCTAAACCTTTATTGAAATTGTCTTTCACTTTTATTGAATCCTTTTCTATTAATGTTATTTGCTATTGTATCTGTTTGCTGTTATTTATTAGATTACTAGCTGACCCGGCGAACTTCGTACTACCTCAGAATCAATAAATGTTGTGTTAACTTATTAGTTGAATTAAATTCAGTTATTTATTAAGTTAAAATGAATACTCAAAATGAATTAAGTTCAATAAATGCGCAAAAATCAAAATGAAAAGTATTTAAATTACATTGATGTGAATGTAATTCACATGGCAGCAAGGGATTTGTTTTATTGAATCGAATCGAAATGATTCGCGTAGCATTGTTGCACTACTTTCTGTTAAACTATTATATTTGCTGGAGGGGTTGCACTCGGGTCGATTTTTTTCTATGTTTTAATAGTTATTCTGCTATTCGGGACGGAGACAAATCCAACAAATCAAAGATCATCAAAATCGTTCCAGCCGTTCTTGAGTTATAAATGGTCTAGCTAACAGGACTTAGTTTTATATAATAGAAGATTCGTTTGTTTCTCCTAACTTTGTTTGACTCATTGATAATGAATTTCTGTTGTTACCTAATAACTGCTTTTCCCATCTTTATCATAATTGCTTACAATATTGTGTGTAGTTTCTTCCTTTTCTAATTATTTTGGTATCCTATATAAACATCTTCTTCTTTAAGTGCCCTGTCAGGTCCCCCCGACGTTGGCGATCACTCTGGTAAACTCTTCCCTACCCTGCGCTGTCCGGAATAGCTCCTCCACAGTTCCGATTCCCGTCCATTCCCTCACATTGCGCAGCCAAGAGATTTGCCTTCTCCCTGCCCCCCTGCGGCCCTCTATTTTTCCCTTCAAAATTAGATGCAGCAGGCGATATTTTTCTCCTCGTAGAACGTGACCCAGCTATGAAATCTTACGGACTTTGATCAATATCAGCAGCTCTCTATTTACTCCTGCACGATTCAGGACTTCTGTGTTCGTCACTCTGTCTGTCCATGGGATCCTGAACATTCACATTTCACATCCGTGAAGCCACATTTCAAATGCCTCTAACCGGTTCATTGTATTTACTTTTAATGTCATTGACATTATCATTGCAAAAGAGACATTGTCATAATATATATAAACTGAGTCTTTTTATTTTTTTAGTTGATTGTAACACCTAATGATGCCAACATCGGTTAGCGGAACAACTGTCACAACAATTTCAAAATAAATGTATCTAAAGTTATGATGTATATTTAAAAAATAAATAATTTCAACTGCTTTGATGCGACACGCTACATCGTGTGTTTTGATTTTATCATATGTTTTCTTGTAAACATTCCGGACTGTTATATGTTAATTATAAAGTAGAGAGAGAGTTCTTTAATATCAAATGTGTGCGCTTCTACGATAAGTGTTGTGTTGACTCTGTATTGTAGATAATTTGTTTACATTACTATGGTAGTAAAAGGCGTGCGATTATCCCCTTCGTATTGCCATTTCTTACGTGGGCTTAATCATTATTATTTGCCTTATCAAGATAACAGCAGCGACTCCACGTGTCCTGGGGAGTGAACGAAACAGAAATAAACCGAACAATAGCGCCCCATACACCGTAAGAAATATATTCTAAATTTATTTTGTTAATGAAGTGTGCAACATTAGAGTGAATGGTGAAAATTTGGAGCAAGTAGATGAGTTCGTGTATTTAGGTAGTATGTTTACAAAAGATGGGCGAGTGGAGAGGGATATTGAAAGAAGGGTTGGGGCAGGCAACCAAGTGAATGGTGCACTTAAAGTTGTCATCGCAAACAAAAACCTATCCATAAAAGCTAAAACGGCAGTGCACAATGGTGTTCTTCTACCGACCCAAATGTATTGAAGCGTGGAACTAGCAAAAGAAGGATGAAAGTAGAATATATGTAGTAGAAATGAGATCTCTTAGATGAACGTGTGGATACTCTGTGTATGATAGAGTGTCGAATGAAAATATAAGAAGTGAATGCGGTGCAAAAGATGGTGTTATGAACAAAATAATGCAAGGATCATTAAGATGGTTTGGACCTATGGAAAGAATGAATGAAGAAAAAATGGTAAAAAATTATATGTTAACAATGTAAATGGAACTAGAAATAGAAGAAGAGGGATCTGACTGGTCTCTCATTAGCTGCAGCCTGGAGACTGACGGGTGACAGGTGCGCATGGCGTGCCATGGTCAATGGTTTACAGCAATGATACTCAACCTTTTTTGTCTTCGGGCCACATACATATATTTGTAAAGCTACGCGGGCCGCAACACTATACTGGTATGAAGAAAAAAATCATGAAACCCCCCACCCCACATTTTTTTGGAAAACAATTTGAGATTTAAAAAATTATAAACTAAAACTGAAGAACAATAGTACATATCACCTATCATTATCAGCATACGGTTCCTTAAAAATTACAATAGTGAAAAAAGTAAAACTCTAAAGGTAACATGTATCAAGGCGTTTATTTCAAAATTAGTGTGATTTTTGACATTGAGATAAATTTTCAACAATTTTAGACAAATCGGGTTTATAATTGCTGCATGCTACCCTCAATACGTCATCAAGGTGAGAATCAGTCGATTCCTGTATACGTTTTTTGCATATTTCATTTTGGAATATGATGATTCACAAAGATATGTTGATGCAAACAATGTGGGGAGCAGGAAAGCACAATTTTTTAGTCTTGTATTTTTCATGAACTAATTTCTAAAAATGGATGTACTTAATATTTGTGAATGTATACTTATACCTGTATACGAAATCCTGGATTTACACCAAAGGGTGGTTAATTCAAATTTTTAATTGTATCTCAATAGAGACGAAGACGTAAACTGGAAACTGAACATGGATGATCAAGGTGTTTACAGGACTTATGACCTGTCATTGGTTGGGTTAAGCGCACGCTTTATGTAATTACAACATTCCCCATTCCACCTTTGTTATTGTGATCATGCATGACAATTTTTTGGAAGATGTATATATACTTCAAAATCCATATTTATCTTCACGTGTCAGTTTCAGTCAGCCATCTATGTAGATTTGGTTGCACTTGTGAATTTTTCAAGAATTAACCTATACAACCGACCCACTAACGCCATCTATGGAGAATGATTTTCGGCATTTAGCAAACTACCTTATTAACACAATGCGAAGGCTGTCGCCTAACATATTGTTAGAAGCCGCTAGGAGTATTATTCCATTCTATATGCCAAAGAATTTGACCAGAATATTTGAAGACCAAATATTTGTGAATGTATACTTATTACCTGTATACGAAATCCTGGATTTACACCAAAGGGTGGTTAATTCAAATTTTTAATTGTATCTCAATAGAGACGAAGACGTAAACTGGAAACTGAACATGGATGATCAAGGTGTTTATGTTTATGTCCCTGATAATAAATGTGTTTAGGGCCGCACAAAAAAGCTTGGCCGCAGGTTGAGTATGGTTGGTTTACAGGATGAACACGACCATCAATCATGAGGAATACGACTGAGAAGAAGTATCAGGCATTCACTCCATTGTGCAAGATATGATTTGATGTTCGTTGAGAGAGTCTCGATTGGGGATGAACGCGTTTTCCTTGAATCTATGGTCTACTAACAACCATCTTGCACGATGTACGGGAGTGCGTCTGGCCGGACTCAATAGCATTGAAAATCACTCGCTCTAATTGATAAATGGCCAGCGGTCGTATCTGAGGATATTAATATCATGCATCTTTGTAGGATTGAGATGCCGAGAGCATTTACCGAATCAAGAGTGTATGCCACAGAATTAGTGCTCTTGCAAGGCCGGGTGAAAAAAATCTCCTGACATACTTCTTACTTCCTTAACATTGTACATCGTGACATGCACACACGTCCATTTCTCCGACTCCTCATGAGGCCGACATTCAAATCGCACCGTGAGTGTAAAACTGACGTAAGTGAAAGTATAAATTTGGGAGATATGGGAATTTAAAGACTTCATATTGCTAGGAAAAACTGTTTTTTTTTTTTAAATAAACCAATGATTTTCGGTTTATAGGTATATTACTATAAACCGAAAATCATTGGTTTATTAAAAAAAAAAACAGTTTTTCGAAGCAATATGAAATCTTTAAACTCCCATATCTCCAAACTGTATATTTGCACTTACGTCGGTTTACTGTATACAATTTCTTTTTAGATATTTTATTGATTCTCGTGACATGTGATAGGTAGGCAATCTACACGAATGAATTCTACACCAGACCAAAGACAGTGTGACAATCATATTGCCATCGGCGGGAATCGAACCCGGGACTTTCGGTATGGAAGTAAGAGCTCTTACCATTCTACCACGAAGGTCGACATGATTTGTTTGATCGTGCCACGTTTTCCTCAGTCACCCTCTGTTTTCTATTCACATCTTTAACACCTATAGTTTTATTTTACCATTCTTTCTTCATTCATTTTTTCCATGTGTCCAAACCATCTTAATGTTCCTTTCATTATTAAACTTTTTTGATAAAGCCTTTTCTCCAGCGGCATATTCAAGTGTAAAACGGGTGATCATTGATCATTTAGCTGAAACTGACCAGATTTTAAATAAATCTTGTACAACGTGTCTCAAAAGAAAGTTTAAATTATGTGGATCGATTATTATTTATTAAAGTACATAATTTGGGAATTGATTTCTTAAATATAATATCGTCTAAATGTAAACCCTCGCGTTCGCGGCACTCATTTAATCGCACATAAAAATTTCAAATGACGGCTCGGCAGGTAGACTCCGTGATGGCTCCCATTTTGTGACGAATATTTTTTTTCGAATCAGTTTATTGGCGTATACTTTAGATTTAAGATAACTCCACAGGAAATGTATGGACTATAGGGGTTAAATCAGGACTTCGTGGGGGCCAATTTATGTCTCCTCCCCTGAAGATCAATTTGCCAGGGAATATTTCACAGACTCGTGGCAGAGACGTATTGGACGTGTGTGATGTTGCTCCGTTCTGCTGGAAACATATTCTTTGGTTATAGCCAGGAAAGTTTTGCAATGCAGGCACCAAAAACTCGTCCAACATCTCCACATGACGTCGATCCACTAAATACATAGTGTTTTTTTAGAGGTTTGGTTTTTAAACTGGCAACATTGTTTCTACAAACTGTCAATTTGACAGTTGACACTTGATTTGTAGTCAGTACGTTTTGCCATTTTACCCAGTTGCTCAATAAAGGTGTCGAAAATTGGACTTCACGATTGCGCTCCATTCGAGCTAGCCGTGGCGCTCATGTGCCAGAAATCATATTTAAACAATAATGGCATAAAATTATCTATTAAATAAAACCAACATTGTTTCTACTGTCAAATTGACAGTCTGTAGAAACAATGTTGCCAGTTTAAAAACCAAACCTCGTAAAAAACACCCTATAAAAACTTTATTTTGAGACAGCTTGTATAATGTGTGGGGAGTATTGATAAATAAAAATCGTGTTTACACATTTAAAATTCATTTAATCACATTTAATATGTACAAAAGACGACAAAATAATTTGCTAAGTTTACACCTATGACATGGTACAAATAGATGTATTTTTTTACTATTTTACAAAATTATCTAATTTACGACATCGAACCTAAAATCTTAACATTATAAGCGTGTTGAATACAAAAATAATTGTGTCTTTATATTACATACATTTTTTGTATAAAAAATATATTTAATGAAGAAAATTGAAAATAGAATGGGAATAAATATTGATGATAAAACAATAAATTACATAAAATTAATATAAACACCAATTGTCATTAACTTTTTGTATTATACAAAGTGATATTTTCAAAAATAATAAATAAATCATATACATTCGAGTTTAATAATATAATAATTTGCTTAGTATTAAATATAAAAGTTTTGAAATTACATATTTTATATACACATACATAGAAAAATAGCCAATTCAAATTATGATTACAATTGAAATATTTGTGAACATTTGATATTTTGTTTAAATATATAAAAATATATTATGTTTTCTCAATAATTTAATAAATATTGTGATAGAAAAATAATCATTTTCATGTTAATAGAAAAATACGTTGGCTTCGATAATTTATGAATTTTCAATAAAGTTTTTGTGAAATGCCTTTAGTTGTAAAGTTTTTACAAGTTATGGCAAATTTTAAACCTAAAAAAAAGTGTCGATTTGTTGGAATAAATTGTAATCTAATTAACTGTTTAATTTGAAATTTAATTCTATTGAATTGTCCAAACAGCTGTTTCTCCTAGCAATGTTGGCATCCTCAGGTAAAGTTTTATAAAACTTGAGGACGCCAAAATTGATTGGTGTTCCAAAGTAAACAGTTAACAATGTTAGGTATCATAGTGTTTCCGTTAAAACAATGGATTATACAATTAATTTGATTGACTATGTTATGATATTTTGGTCACACGTAAAACAATTAAATGCATATATTTTCCATATATAAAATTAATACGAAAGTTATATTTGTAAATATTTTCTTTGAAACAGTTATAAATGAAGCACCTATAATAATGAATGAGACTCCAATGTTTTCATCCCATTTTAAGACATTTTTTTATAGTTTGTATTTACACTCTGATGAGGCACCGGTAAGAGCGAAACCGATTTGTTACAAAAAAAACATATTTGTGATTTTTTATATTGTTGTAAAAGGCTGATTCCTAGAAGTTAATATATATTTTTTTAATGTTTCGCCTTGATAATGCATTATAAAATGTGTCGAGAATCAAACGCGTCGCTGTTAATTTACCAGATTTTTTAAAAATATTTAAATAAAAAACTTCTAAATAACAGACGTTTTCATCAATGTATAACATGGAGGTTTACATTATAGTTTAAAAATAAATACTTGTGTTTCATTTATTTTTAATTTTATTATTTTTTCATAGTTTTATCCTTATTAAATATAATTCTGAACACCCTGTATATCTGTTGACAAATGAAGATTTAACCCTTACCACTCCATTATTTTTTGATATTGTTTGTCAGCCAATTCTAATTTAAATAATGTCAAAATATTTTTATTGATAGGTAGTTACAAAAAATCGTTAAAAATTCATTTGTAATGATTTATTCTTCAAATAAAAAACAATTTACAAGGAACATTATGGACTCCTTATAGTTTTGCATAGTATGGTACTTTTAAAATCAATAACCAGGATGGAGACCAGGTTTTCTGGAACAGGTCTCACAAAACCACACTGTTTCCCGTCTTCCCCCTGAAATCTTTCTGTTACTGCACACAGTACAGTCTTTAGAACCTTTGTCCAGTTTCACAATGAAGTGGGGCTTGTACTCTAATCGCTCCTCTGCATGGCGTATCACGCCAAGTTCCCGCCATTTTAGTGAATTTGCAAGGATTCTTTTATAGTAAAATAAAAACGGAAAACAGTCAAAATCTTATTGAAACGTGAAATTAAATGTTTTTTAACGAATAATCACAAGAAACAAAGATACGTGTCAAATTTTGCGCGCGAAAATACACCGCGCGCGCAAGTCTTATCTTGTCGGCCGCCAGCCGACAACTGAGTTGTAGCGTTCATATAGCGATGTCGGCTAGCATTCGACAAAGGAGTGGTAAGGGTTAAGTGAGAAAAATATAGTGAATATAAAATGTTTTTAAACTTATGAATCGGGAAATTAAAAAAAAATAGTTCAACTTATAAAACCATAACGAGATCGTTTATTTTATAATATAATAGTTATTAATTTTTTTTTAAATTTCGGTAAGTAATTAGTTTTCCATTCAGAATAAATATTTTAACAAGTATTTTTACAGACAATTAAATTTAAAATTATGGCAAAAAATGGCGATTTAGAAAAAATATTTTGCATTGTACATAAAATGTAATTAAATGTTTTTTAATCATGGCTGGTTTAGGTAACACAAAGTATAAAAAAGGTTGAAAATTAACAAAAAATCTTCAAGTAGTAAAAAAATAAATTTTAAATTATTTATGTATTTATGGTATAGCCCAACAAATAATTTTTCGAAGATAATATATTTTTTAATTTTTATGTAAAAAATTTACATAAAAATTATTTCCAATCAATAAAAGTCAGACCATATTAGATTATTATATTATAAAAACATAAAATCATATAACGCAATATATTCAAATGATTTAAATTAACGTCTTTCGCTTAATCTTGGTACACGTGACTTGAAGATTCTTTATATTTTTGGTTGATTTTTATGTTTTATAATAATAAAAAAATCTTAAATTATATTATCTAGGACATTTTGATATCAGTCTTCTATTGCTATTTATATTTGCTCATGTACAAGAAAGACAAAATTTTGTTTAGTGATTTTCTATATTTAATTTGGTATTATCGTATAAAAATATTGACTATTCATTTGTTGACTTTTTAAATTGTTTGAATTTATGTAAAACATTTACATAAATTACATGAGAATAACATAAATAAGTTTAAAATTCGAAGAGAACGGTGTTTTAATTATGAATATAAAAAAATAAATATGTTATAAAAGTTAACTCAACGGTAGCCGGTGGCAAACTGATTGCAAACTGACACTACATAATTTACATTTCAATTTGCTTTACCGAATATATGCAGTTTCGCTTTTCGCTAGAGTTTCGCATCCGCTTCGCTTTCGCTCTATTGTGCTACAGGCGTTATACAGGCGTTATCGGAGATATAATTAATGGAAATAATTTATTGTAAAATATTATAATTCATCATAAAGTCGCAATGTATTGGAAATTTGTAGCGTTTTTAAGTAAAATTCGACTGGTTGTTTTATAGTGTAAAAATGAATTTATTTAAATCATATATTCTCCAGGGGTTCAAAATGGTAGTAGGGCTACGATGGCGTATGTTTTGCTGGAGAGTATGCCTGTACAAAATGTCGTAAGGCGCCATATTGCATTTACAACAGCAACACTACTACCAAGTCCAACTCTCTAGCGTCCACGAGAGGGCTTTTTAAAGACCCCGCGAACCCCGGGCAATGTGGCACATATTACTTAGTGCCATAGCTGATAGAGCGAGGACGAATGGCGAGCTTCCAGCGCCTTAAAACTGGATACACCCAGCTAAGGGAAGGTAACCCCGACAGAAAATCCTCCAGAGAAGGCAAGGGGATATCACTCTGGATATTTTTCCCCAGGTCATCACTATGAACAAGGATGATAGTCAACGTTGGGGAGACCTGACAGGACACAGAAAGAGAGAGATGCTCCATTATTACAAACAATGTTTCGCCATTTTTCGGGTAGAGCCATGATTCTATCGGTGAAGAACTTCTGTGGTTTCTGGTTAAAAAACTGAATTCAAGTGGTTTTACAGACTTCTTTGAACGTAGCTTAATTCCATTGAGATCGGAATAAGTTATAGTCAGAGGGTGCTATGTCTGGACTATACGGTGGATGCATCAAACTTTCCAACTATGAACCAATTTACAGTCAATAACGTTCGAATTGTCACCTTTCCAACGAGCGTCTAGTGTTGTCGCTGCAATCCGTGTTTTGCGAGTAATTTGCAATTAACGACATCTATCGAGAAAATTGAACTTTTTCCCAGACCCATTAATTGTTGGCCACCAAATGACATGTTTTTTTAAAATAAAATATGACATACATTTATAATAAATAACACCTTGATTCAAGCACCAGTAAAATAGGATTTTAATAATAATTAAAAAAAATACTTCTAGTTCCATAAAGCCAAACTCGTATTAAAATGCATGTCGATTAAATTAATAACGGTTTTTAGTTCCGACGTTCGATTTTTAAAAGCTAGTGGTAACGAGAACGTACATTAAAACTAAATGGCAACAATTCCATTTATTGAGTGTCGATTTACCTAACTGACTCTTTGGATACCGAAAATCAATAAAAATATATTATAGCGGATATATAAAATGGTACTGTTTTATAATATATTTATATACAGGAAGTATTAAATAAATAATGTACAAATTATCGATCTGTAACATTGAATTCGATTGGTAAATATATAAAAAATATTATTTAATAGTTGTGTTATAAATATATTTTTAATTATATACATTTAAAATCGACGTAGGAAAAAATACTATTTCTATACAAGATGATCTAATATCACGGATTTCATCCTGACTTCAAAATTTTCTATTTGAACTAAACAACTCGATGAAATCCTAAATTTTTTAAAGTAAAATTTTGGCTAAATCGAGTTAAATTAGATAATTAATACGAATGAAAATGTATATTTTCTAGAAATTTTAATATTATTTATGGGAATGACATGTTTCGCCTGTCAAAGGCATTATCAAATGTTTGATAATTACAAGTATTTGATAATGCCTTAGAAAGGACTGAAATTATAATACGTATAACTTCATCATATGGTTTGGAAACAATGTCCCTGACCATAAATTCTGTCCACAAATTGAAATGCGCGCAACGATCCATGGAGCGGCAAATGTTGGGAATAAGTCTGAGTGATAGAATTACAAATACAGAAATCAGACAACGCACAAAAGTCGCCGATATCATGGATCGGATCGCAAAATTGAAATGGCAATAGGCAGGACACGTAGCCAGACAGCCAAGTTCAAGATGGAATCCCAAAGTCTTAAAGTGGAGGCCATGGGAAAACAAAAGGGGTGTCGGTCGGCCACAGAAGAGATGAGCCGACGATATTGTCGTGGTCGCCGGGAAAAATGGATTGAAGCGGTACAAGATAGAGAAAAATGGAGACAGATGGAAGAGGCCTACATCCAGAAGTGGAGGGAAGGCTAGGAAGAAGAATATTACTTCCAGAAAGCCGACGTTTTTATTCGTATTAATTATTTAATATAAAGTTTTACATCATTGTTCAAGAAACAATAAATGATTTAAATTAGTTCAATTCGTAGATGCCAACACGATATTTTTACAATTATATAGAATCACGTTGACGTAATGAAGTTCTGAAGCGAATTCAAAATACTTAAAACATAGAGAGGCAATAATTAATTTACAAGTAATATCACAGACTAATGAGTTATAGAGAATTTGGTCACCGAACATCCTTCCCCGCTTGACTATTCTCCGCGTTGTCTATGGAGCCTATTACGACACTCTCCAGACAGTTCTTGGTCGGCATACTTTCCAGAGAATTTCTTCTGATGACGGTATCAGGATCAGGAGGCAATGAAGACTCTTGGTAGAACTTGCACCTTTGAGATTTTCTCCCCCATATCCTGGACTGCGCTCGCACTCTCTTCAGGATCGACTTCCCGGGAGGACAGCTCAACAAATCTGGTACGTGTTTCCCTCGCGCCTCGCTCTCAACGGCGAAAGCACGAAGCAATTTCCACGCCTTTTGAGACGTGTTTCTGGAAGCTCTCCAGCTGCGTTCTGTGCTCAAGGAAGACGCCCTTCTCAAAGGCGCTGGGAGCGGGCTTACGTCCTCGGAAGACCTTCTGCAGCATAACCTGCAGAGTTCTTCCTTGATCCTCGTGCTGCGGTAAGCAAACACGAAAGGGGATATTGTGACTCCGATGAAAAGGGCCCAGATGCCCAACAGTCCAATCGAAGGAAATACTTGAAGCAGTGCTGCGGGTAGCTGTGTGGCAAGGGCAAGGATGATCACCAAGGAACTGATGCGAGCTGCCCTAGATTCTTCTTTGTATTTGAAGAGGGAAGCGTTAGAGATGCGGCAGCGGAGTGAGGTCATGTAAGAAGAGGCACATCGTGGAGGTGGGGAAGGTGGCCTGCAGTCGCTGGAGCCAAAGTTGGGACTAGAGCGAACGGTCTTCAAGCCGGTTGTGGGCATCGTTTGGGTAATCTTATAAATATCGTCGTGAGATAAACCTTTTCTCTCTTTTTCGTGGGTTAGTTTCAAGCATAAAGGTGTTGGGAAAGGTCTGTTGACGTCCAACAGGACGCTTCTCAGAGATCGCGCCAGGGCTGGCTCGTACAGCGGAGATGATTCCACAGGAGCTGCTCCCTCGCTACTCTCGCTCCCGACAGACTTCTTGTCGCAGCTCATCAGCAGTCCGACGCTTTCTTCCGAGACTTTAACTCCTTCCTTGGGAGATCGGTCTATTTTCATGGACATAAGCGGGGGCGGTGCAGCGGGCGGTTTAGCGCTTTTGTGCGCCGCTACGGAGATGCGGACATACATCCAACAGATTGCCAGCAACGTGGAAACTATCAATGTAAGAAAAAGCGTGGCGTTCACAATTCTCGGGATATCGTAATCGCTGTTGGGGTGCTCTATATTGCAGAGGTTCCAAACGCCGGGCCGCGGATCGGGGAAGACGGCGGCTGTGGTGGCGAAGATCAGGGCGAGGGTCCACTGCAGGATGACAGCCAGCAAGAACTTGGCGTTGCTGACTTTGGAGTGGTAGTGGAGCGGGTCGGTGACGGCGAGGAACTGGTCCGCAGCTATGAGCAGCACCGCGAGGGGGGCGGCCGTGGTGGCGAGGGCGGACCACGCCTGGGCGGCCGCGCAGCCAACGGGACCAGGGGGCAGCACGGGGTTCAGGAGCAGCAGCGTTCCCAGCGACACACAGCTCACCAGGTTCACCACGAGGAGATTCATCACGAACCTGGGAATAAAAAAAATTTAATTAACTAAGATTTATGAACGACATGAACACATTAGACATCAACCAAGTGGTGGGAGGTCAATGGCAAGAGTTGGCAAGTGATACAGAGGCCTATGTCCAATATTGGATAACTATTGGCTGATGATGATAAACACAACAGTTGAATTGTACATGAGTAATACTTTGTTATTTATTGTTTATTGAACAATTGTCTAAAACGACGAATTAAACAATTAATACGAATATCTGTTTTCTAGATATTTCGACTTGCTACATTTGATATGTCATAGAAGGGCGAAACATGTCATTTGCATAAAATATAATAGAATTTTCAAGACTGTTTTTTTACATTTTATGGGAATGACATGTTTCGCCGTGCTAAGGAATTATTAAACGTCGAAATTTAATAATATCTGAGCAAAGCGAAATAAGAAATTCTCATAAAATAAAATTTCTAGAAAACAGACGTTTTCATCCTTATTCATTATTTAATATGGAGTTTCACATCTATATATTGCATTGCATAATCAGTCTCATGGGACTCGTACTCGTGGAAGACCTCCTAGAAGATGGAAGGACAGCTGGGAATCTACCTTACAAGAGGAGCAACACTCTGGAGAACAGACCACACAGGTCTACAATAAGGAAGAACAAGAAGGAGAAGAGTTTCACATCATTGTTCAAGAAGCAATAAAAACGTATTAATTTTACATAATTTCTTATTAAGAAAGCATGAAATCAATTGTACTAGTAAAACGGCTAAGATTAAACGGAACTTTTCTTTATATTTTTCGTTATCTTAGGATTCGAAAATAATTTAAAATTAGCGAGAAAAACAACTTTATCTGGTGATTATTTCATAAACAAGTATGCAGTCATTTTCCTTGCTAAAAGTTCTAGGCATAAAGGTGTGACTGCAATAAGAATTAATCATTCGGCAAACAAGGAAGAGTATAGCGAATCTAGAAATATCTGAATATTGTCACGAAAAGAATCGCGGTTCATTTGAAACATGTGCGAATAATCCACCTTGGCTAACTAAACACAATAAACGACAATTGACATGTTGTGTCGGTTGATTACTTTATGTGTTTTCTATGAACGGCGCAAAGACTGCTAACAAGATGTTAAAGTTGTCAAACAGTCAATAATTACTCTTGTTTGAAGTGTTCCAAGAACTTTGAAATCATCGATAAGAATGAATGAAGAGTAAATCATTATTCGAGATGCTGCCGCTGCGATTGAATTCAGACGATCAATAATAGTAATAAATCTAGCTTTAAACAAACGGCTGGTTCAGCAAACGTTTACTAAATGACATCAGACTTTGAATTTGAAATCTACGCCACGCTACAACGCAAGTGATGTGTGCATGTTTAAATACAAAATCGCGCCATCTATGGTAAACAAACATAACTATAAATGCAATTAATTTTGCTGTGGCAACACATAAACTATAATTGTTCTGTTTTAGTTTATAATTTTTAAAATCTCAAAAATATTTTCTAAAAAAAAGGGGGTTTTCGTCATACCAGTATAGATAATCAAATGATTTTACTGAAATCTCTTGATGGAAGTTCATTTTAAATAATGATTAAATATAACCATGTTTTTTTACTACTTCCATTTTTGTCTTTATTTCGACAGCGACCGGTTTCGCCAGGCTCGCTGGCATCGACAGACTGGTGACACTATTGGAAACCGAGTCCTTTATATACATACAGATAAGGGGTGGTAAACATGATTCTATACAAAAATAATCTTCAAATATGTATGTAAAATTTGCTGAATTTTAATATATATTTTACAGGTATTCAATACAATGGATTTTAAATGTTATTAGAGCTTACATATTTATATAAAACGTTTGAAAAAAATTGTACTTTTTTATTATTATAACTGAATTTAAATATACGTTATTAACATTAAATATAATATTATGTTATTTATTATATAATTATTACCCCTGATCTGTATTTACGAGTACTCGTATATAAAGGAGTCGGTTTGCAATACTGTCACCAGTCTGTCAATGTCAGCGAGTCTGGCGAAACCGGTCGCTGTCGAAATAAAGACAAATGTGTAAGTTTGAATTACTTTTTGATAACTTTGTATCACAACACTTTATTACACTTTTTTCAGACATGTTTCGGGACACAGAAGCCCCTTCTTCAGTGTGTACAAATTTTAACAGCTAAATGGGACAAAATCGTTACTTATATACTAAATAAAATTAAAATGGTAAAGGAGGAGTGGGGGTGGTTCCAAGAAATAGTGTTAATTACATTTTAGCCGGAATAATGGGACAGGGGAAATAAATCTAGTATCGGACTGGAAGTTAAATTAATTTGATTATTTATAATTTCTTCTTTATTTTTTATCGACTTTTTTATTTCTAGGATTTCAAGGTTATTTAATGTTACTTTTCTATTACTGATATGCAAAACTTCAACGCCGTTATTTTTATCGAAGGAGTGATCTTTTTCTATGAGATGATTCGCGAATTCGGAAAAATTATTATTTGAGAGACACCTAATGTGCTCCTTCATTCTTAAATTAATGTTACGCGTTGTTTTTCCTATATAATAAGATGGGCAATCGTCGCATTTAAGTTTGTATACTCCCGATTGGGTTAGTTTGTCTTCTTTGTCTTTATTATTTATTAACAATTTATCTAGATTATTATTGGTATAGAACGCGGGTCTAATGTCTAACGGAAGATCTTTAGAAACTATATTTGTTAGATTATTAATATATAAAATTCTACGCCATTGATTATTTTTCTGATTATAGTTAGGTGGAGTATACAAAATTGTTTTAGTAAACTTATTTAGTAGGAAAAACAACGCGTAACATTAATTTAAGAATGAAGGAGCACATTAGGTGTCTCTCAAATAATAATTTTTCCGAATTCGCGAATCATCTCATAGAAAAAGATCACTCCTTCGATAAAAATAACGGCGTTGAAGTTTTGCATATCAGTAATAGAAAAGTAACATTAAATAACCTTGAAATCCTAGAAATAAAAAAGTCGATAAAAAATAAAGAAGAAATTATAAATAATCAAATTAATTTAACTTCCAGTCCGATACTAGATTTGTTTCCCCTGTCCCGTTATTCCGGCTAAAATGTAATTAACACTATTTCTTGGAACCACCCCCACTCCTCCTTTACCATTTTAATTTTATTTAGTATATAAGTAACGATTTTGTCTCATTTAGCTGTTAAAATTTGTACACACTGAAGAAGGGGCTTCTGTGTCCCGAAACATGTCTGAAAAAAGTGTAATAAAGTGTTGTGATACAAAGTTATCAAAAAGTAATTCAAATATGAATCCGCAACACAAAGTAATGGCGAATATAGAAGAAATGTGTAAGTAGTCAAAAAACATCGTTTTATTTAATTATTATACTGTGTAACTTTACAAAAATATGTATGTGGCCCTTAGAAAATAAAGGGTTGAGTATCATAGTGGGTTGGTTTATAGCATAGAATTCCAACGGGGGCAGTATCGTCCCCTTGTGGGCGCTGAAGCTTTCCTAGGGGGCGGTAGCGGATACATATGTAAATGGGGGCGTTAAAGCAGTCAAGTTGGGTGATGATGGCAGATTTTAGCACTGTTAGCGAGATGAAACGTATTCAGGACGCTGCTAAGAAGTGAGTGACTTGTAATAAAGTCTGTTTTATTGCCGCACTATCTTCGATACATCTTGCCTGGGAAAAAAACCTAGTGAGGTATGCGAGCGTCCAATTAACTGTTCATCTGACACATGTTATGTCAGTGATGGCGGGATTTTTCACTATTCTTCTTCTTCTTCAAGTGCCCTGTCGGGTCTCCCCAAAGATGGCTATCCACACTTCGGATGCCGGTCCACTCCCTCAAGTTTCGCAGCCAGGACATATGTCTCCTACCGGGCCCTTGACGTCCCTTAATTTTCCCCTTGTTGGAAAATGTTGTACTTTTCCCCACGCAGTATATGACCCAGATGTGAAATCTTCCGAATCTTGATAGTTGGCAACAGCTCCCTGTCAACTCTAGCTCGCCTCAGGACTTTGGTTTTGGTAACCATGTTTGTCCAGGTCTGTTCATTGAGTTGACTTGTAAGGTCCACGTTTCATATTCATACAATAAAACAGACCGCACATAGCATTTGATCATTCTCTGGCGGAGTTTCAAATTTATATAACTATTAAGATATTAAAAGAAAACTAACTAACCATCACGCCGTTTCACCGAAGCGGTAGGCAGAAGGAAGAGACTCCCACACTTTTCTTTCCTGACATACTTCATATATCGTTTCATGCACGAACGTCGATTTCTCCGACTGATTCTATTTCAAGTTCCGTTTATGTCATTTATAGGCGGGCCACACTGTGATAAACAAGCTGGTTTGAAACCAAAATTTGTATACTGAATGTTATTACTCAAACTTAAACCATGTTCTAGACGTAGTAAAAACGTCGATTTTAGTAAACCATGAGTTAAACCGCGGATTTCTGCATACGGTTATCCTTTCAACAAACATGGTACGTTTATCTCTCTTCCTCGCATTATTTTACCCGGCGTAGAATGAGATAGAAGCCCTATACAACCGATGTTTATCACAGTGTGGCCCGCCTTTTACATTATACATTACTTTATCTACCATTCTTTATTCATTCATTCTTTACATGTGTCCCAACTATCTAAATGACCCTTTCTTTATTTTATTCATAACACTTTCATTTGAACTGCATTAACTTCTTATATTTGCATTTGTTCTTCTTATATTATATCATATACAGATTTATCATATATTCGTCTGAGACATCTTATTCTACGTTTATACTTTTTTCAAGACAGGAAAAAAGCCTTGATAAAGTAAATTTGGTTATCTGGGTTAGAAGAAGTAAAAAGTCCACGAACCCCAATGGGCACTTGTGTCATGAGCTGGATACCCGGCACATCCCGCTTCATTATATACCAATCTGCATTTTAATACCGCCATGCAAAATGAGTTGGATTCAATTGGTTACATTGATTTTTATCACGGCACGGGCGTCACTGGGCGGCAGGGAATGTTCGTGGTTGAAGACCACACTGAACTATTCAATAAATCGTATTTTTGTAAACACGTGACCTTGGATACCAATTTAGCTAATATTATATCATATTAACAAGCTTGAAAAAGGGTTTCTATTATAATATACTATTAACCAAAATTAATAATACATTTTTGGGGGCACTTGAAGAAGAAGAAGAATAAAGTTGAACTATCATATTTTTTCCGCCAAAACAATGGATTATCTAAACAAATATAAATAGGAGAATTTTTCTATATTTATAAAGTTTAAAAATGGAATCCTTCAAGTATAACAATTGCTCGGCCTAGCCCAACATGGAATATATTTCAATTCAAACAAAGAACGATTGATTCCAAATTTGAATAGCGGAATATTCACAATGGCCGATACTGGTTTAATCGCCTCTATCACGATTATGTAATCGCAAGCTGGTGTGGGACAGAGCGACCAGTCGACAGGGAATCGAGTGGTCGTGGGAAGAAAGAGCAAGGTCGGATTATCGCAGAATTTGATACATCCATCTTAACACGTTGACTGCGGAGCACTGACCGAGACAGTGGTAAGGAGAGAGCCCAATCGACGAATCCCTGTCCAGGTCAGGCCCTATACCGTTCGGTTTTAAGTAAGTACGAACATTAGATTTACCACCCCTGATTTGTATGTAAATAAAGGACTCGGTTTGCAATAGTGTCACCAATCTGTCGATGCCAGCGAGCCTGGCGAAACCGGTCACTGTCGAAATAAAGACAAAGTGGAAGTAGTTAAAAAAAAATCGTTTTATAAACTTATTATTATACTTGGGAAATTTAAAATAACTTTGTTTAATCCACAAAATATTAAAATCAGGTGTAAAAATATAATAAAAATTAACTCCATTGTCAGGTGTAAAAATATAATAAAAATTATACAAAGAAAGACTAATATAAAAACGCGTTTAAAATTCGATACAATAATTCAAAATTAAAAAGATCAGTAAGAACTAATAAATAATATTAACTTATAATAATAGATAAAATATTTAAAAAAATAATAATAATAATAATACTATTTATCATCATGTATTATTATTAAATAATATTTTTATAGGTTCTTACTGATAAAAAAATATATATTAATACTCATAACAAATGCCCAGGTTAATTTTTAAATTTGAATTTTTGTATCGAATTTTAAATCCGTTTTTATATTAGTCTTTCCTTGTTTAGTTTTAATTATATTTCTATACCTGAAGATGGAGCTATCCTCCGTAACATGTCGTGTTTGTAAATATTTTTTTAAATATTTTGTGGTTTAAACAAAATTATTTTCAATATCCTAAGTATATTACTGTGGAATTCCACAGTGTTTATACCTTAGCGTTCAATAAGTTAACTTATTATTAATACGTATAATGAACTCACATCAAAAGATTTCAGTAAAATCATTTGATTATTTAGTACAGACGTATATTTAAATGAATTTATTGAGAAATAATGATTCACAATAAGGAAAAAAAAACATTTAAATATCTGTCTTCAAGTTGCACTTCAATACAAGTACACGCAGAGAGGAGGCGATCCATTTGGTAAGAGCGAGTGAAAAAACATTAAATAACGTAACACTTAATGATATGTTAAGATCTATTATTATTACAGCTATTTGCAACGGCGGTGTAGTTCATTTGAACAAAATTCAAAATACTGTTTTGCTAAGGTATAAACTAGTGTCCAACTCGGGGCGAAATATAATAGTTCGAGTCAAACTGACTGCTTTGATTCAGCGAATTCGTGGGACGTTATCACCGGACAGACACTTGTATTATTTATAACCAATTTGTATATAAAACATTCCGATGAATCATATAAAGATTTTTTTATATTTATGCAAATGAGATCCAAATAAATGATTGCGGTCTTGGATGACTCAATACCAGGCTAAAGAGACCGAAAAGTGAGGTCAATGGAAATTCTATTAAAATTATATATATATGTTGGAGCATTCTTTCGATGCCTACAAAAATAAAAATGTAACTGTTCGTGTTAAAAATTTAAAATCTCCAAAAGTTATGCACCAATTGGTTGGAAATGTTGACGATCTTCGTGGCCTAGTGGTAAGTGCATTGATTGCCAGCCCGAAGGTTCCGGGTTCGATTCCCGGCGAGGGCAGTGTGATTGTCACACTGTTTTTGGTCTGGTGTAGAATTCACATGACAATAAAATGGCGATAGATTAGCTACCTATCACATGTCACGAGAATCACTATGATAGCTATAATACCCTTTACATCGGTTTGGCTCATGCTGTCATGATGTAAAGAGCGATTCAACAAAATAATAATAATAATAACGTTGCATTCAAATACGCGGGTGTTTATATCTAACTAACTAACTAACCATCAAGTCGACTTCCCGAAGGGGTAGGGTTAAATAATGGACTGCCACACTTTTCTTTCCTGATATATTTCTTTCGCATCCTCAATATTCTCATACATCGTGTCATGAACGCGCGTTGTTTTCTCTGACTCCTCACGTGGTCGATTTTTAATATTTGATTTATTTGATCATGCCACGTTTTCCTCGGTCTTCCTATATTTCTATTTCCAATAACATCGTTAACATATACTTTTTTTACCTTTATTTCTCCATTCATTCTTTCCATGTGTCCAAACCATCTTAATGATCCTTTCATTATTTTGTTTACAAACCATCATTCGCACCGCATTCACCTCTTATATTTTCATTCGACACTCTATTATGCACACAGTATTCACGAATTCGTCTAAGAGATCTCATTTCTACTGCATTTATTCTACTTTCATCCTTCGTTGCTAGTTCCATGCTTCGCTTCCATACATAAGGGTCGGTACAAGAACACCATTGTGCACTGCCATTTTAGCTTTATCTATCTATAAAAATAAAAATGCAAATGTTCGTTTGTTCCCAATCTTAAATCTCCGAAAGTTAATTATCGATTGCTTTGAAATGTTATTATAATACAACGTTGCATTCGAATGATGCATATGAGGTATGCAAGAGATACGATTTGATGATGAATGTGAATAAGTCTAAGGTAATGATTTTCGAAAAAGAAGGAAGCATGACAGTCTGCAACATTAGTGTAAACGGTGAAAATCTGGAACAAGTGGATGAATTTGGTTATTTAGAAAGTATGTTTATAAAGGATGGGAGGGTGGAGAAGGATATTGAAAGAAGGGTTGGGGCAGGCAACAGAATAAATGGTGCACTTAAAGTTGTCATCGCAAACAAAAGCCTATCCAAAAAATCTAAGATGGCCGTGCACAATGGTGTTCTTGTGCCGACCCTTATGTATGGAAGTGAAGCATGGAACTGGCAAAAGGATAAAAGTAGAATAAATGCAGTAGAAATGAGATCTCTAAGACGAATGTGTGGCAAATCTGTATATGATAGAGTGACAAATGCAAGTATAAGAAGTGAATGTGGTGCGAATGAAAGTGTTATGAACAAAATAAGGAAAGGGTCATTAAGATGGTTTGGACACATGGAAAGAATGAGTGAAGGCAGAATGGTAAAGAAGGTATATATTTAAACGGCGTGAACGGAGCTAGAAATAGAGGAAGGCCGAGGAAAACGTGGCACGATCAAATCAATCAAATATTGAATGTCGGTCACGTGAGGAGTCGGAAAAATCGACGTGCGTGCATGACAAGATGTATGAATGTAGAGGAAGCGAGAGACGTATGTCAGGACAGAACAGTGTGGCGTTCCATTCTTACTGCCTACCCCTCCGGGGAGACAGGTAGCATTCGAATACGCGCGTTTTTACTTTGGATATTGTCTTCTCGGGAGTTCCAGTCCGATAGCTATTCTTCCCTACATGTTGAAAATTTCTTTCTTGAATGTTGAGGAGGGTTTTTTTGGAGGCTGTGGGGATTGGATCCGACATTTTGTCGTTTCCGGATTTAAAAGTAACAAACGCGCGGAGGGTAACTTCCTTGCGTATATTTTCAAATAATTAGGTTTGAAAGTCGAGTAGGTACCTGTTTATACAAATGCACATGTATATTTGTATTTTCAACCCATTTACAGTTACAACAATTAACGTGCCAATTACCCAATTAAACAAATCGCGAGCAATTTGCTATTGGAACCAAAAAGTGGAAACATTGAAAACAACAATTAGTTTGATCGTGACGTTGACAAGCCAAACTTTGCGCGATTACCAGCAATCAGAGGTCGTTAGGTGTCATTTTCATTGTCGGTCAAACTCTTTGATAGCTCATGTGACTTGATTCTAATTTGCGCCCATTGTGGTGCTATTTTGTTTTATGCTACCATTTGTTTAAAACTACAATATTTCAATGAAAAAAATAACGGTACACTTTCGCTCGTACATATTCGTGAATATTGATTTTTTGATTGAGGAAAATTTGCATATATTATAAGAATTGACCAAAATACTTATATTTTCTTTTATATCATTGTATTTTATATTATTTGTTTAAGATTTATTGAATTTATTAGATTTTATTGGACGATCAATGTGTGCGCGCGAGATGCCTAATGGTGGCGATGAGGTTCGCAACCCATCACACAGCGTTTCCAGCGGGGACGAAAAGAGAAGGATGGATTGCCGCATCGGTTAAAGTGTGGCAGTCCAGTATTTCTGCTTACCCTTTCGGAGAGACGGCGTGATGGTTAGTTTGTTAACTATATAAGTTGTTTGTCACTGTGTTAATGTCCTAGAACTAAGATAATTTAATATGAATAATCATGCTATAAGAATTCGATTGACGTCTTTATAAGAAAAAAAGTAGTCTTGGAAATATAGAAATAAAATGGTAGAATAAATAAAAATATTTAAATAACATGGAATTCTAAGAAACGTTGCACGATCAAATAAATCAAATATTGAATATCGGCCATGTGAGGAGTCAGAGAAATCGACGCGCGTTTAGACGCGATGAATGTTAAGGAAGCGAGGGAAAATGTCATGAAAGAAAAGTGTTGCAGTCCATTCTTTCTGCCTACCGCTTCGGGGAGACGGCGTGATGGTTAGTTAGTTAGTGGAATTCTACAAAATGAAATCTGAAAAAAAATATATATATAAAAATACTAACCAGTATAATTAAATGAAAGACGGTTAACAACAAAAAGAAAATATATAAAATGGTATAGAAACGAACACATATGTAGAATTTTTATATATCTTGATTTAGCTGGATAAAAAATATATAAAAGAACCCTTTATATAGCGAAAATAATAATAAAATTTACTCTTAAGATCGTAATCAAAGGCGAAAACTATGAATTATGAGCATATTATTAGAAAAACTCGAGAATATAAAAATGTTGGATTGGGCCTTTTTGAAGAATTGTGAAAATACTGAACGCGCGGGGTTGATAAGTTACGGCCGTCGGTCACGAAAAGCTCTCGCAGGGGTATAATTTGTGGCTAAGGGCTGTGTAATGGGGTAAAAATGATAACACACGATATGTTACAATGGAATAGCGTACGCAAGGAACGAATGGGCACATTGCATGCCAAATATTACGCAACTCTGATTCATTGGAAGCGTTCCATCAAAGATCATTAACCATTAATTTTAAAAGATTAAAAAATAAATTCATTGAGTTAATGGCCATTATGTCATCACTATACCCAAAGAGATGGGTTTGGGTTTGATTCATAATTCTTGTTACGAAAATTTAAAACATTGGTTCTTAACATTTTTAGGTCTATTCGACCTTTGACATGTTTTTTTCTTGCAATAGTGTACTAAATTTGTAAAAGAGTAAGATATATCGACCTTCGTGGCCGAGTGGTAACTGCATTGACTGCCACCCGAAGGTTCCGGGTTCGATTCCCGGCGAGGGCAGTGTGATTGTTACACTGTCTTTGGTCTGCTATAGAATTCAAGTGACAATAAAATGGCGATAGATTAGCTACCTATCACATGTCACGAGAATCACTATGATAGCTATAATAACCCTTTACGAGCTATAATAACCTCGTATATCGATTTGGCTCATGCTGTCATGATGTAAAGAGCGATTCAATAAATTGTAATAATAATAATAATATAATACATATTTACAATTCTCTCAATGCACATTGGTGTTCTTGTACCGACCCTAATGTATGGAAGCGAAGCATGGAAATGACAAAAGAATGATGAATGTAGAATAAATGCAGTAGAAATGAGATCTCTTAGATGAATGTGTCGATTCTCTATGTATGATAGAGTGTCGAATGAAAAATAAGAAGTGAAGGCGGTGCGAATGATGGTGATATGAACAAAATAATGAAAGGATCATTAAGATGGAAAGAATGAAGGAAGAACAAATGGTAAAACAATTATATGTTAACGATGTAAATGGAACCAGAAAAAGAGGAATACCGAGGAAAACGTGGCACGATCAAATAAATCAAATATTGAATGTCGGCCATGCCAATATGTCAGGAAAGAAAAGTGTGGCAGTTCATTCCTTCTGCCTACCCCTTCGAGGAGACGGCGTGATGGTTAGTTAGTTAGTTTTTTACAATTCTCTTGGATACATGATATAATCATGAACTTGTTATTGTTGTTATGTGCAATATTATATGTAAATATGTGTGTATATGTATCTGTGTATGTACCATATATGTATATGTGTATATATAATTAAACATTTATGTAATATATGTGGAACCATTATACATATAATTGGTCTTCCTATATGGAACCTTAGAACGATGTTCAAAAATCAATAAGTAGTAAGGTATTTTTTTAATTTTTTAATACCTAGTCAGCATCTGGAAAAAAACTATTTGAAAAAAAATGTTTTTTTAAAGATTTATTTGAACAATGAAACTCATATTAAATATTAAATATCAATGAAAATGTGGGAAATGTTAATCATGTCAGAAAACAGACGTAAGAAGTTTTTTTATCCAGAACTTACACTCATAACAAAAAGCCTTATTTGAAATAGCGAAAACATTGCCTGGAAAACCTTTCGTGACAGAATACGAAAAGCAGATAACCAAAAGATATGAAGTCGAAGATATTATAAGATATGGACGGCGTAGACGTTTTTTGGAATGGACATATGACCAGAATGGCAAAATCAATGGTCTGTAAGAACAACAAGGGACAGTATACCTCAAAGAAGCTGACCTCAAGGACTATCTTCAAAAAGATGAAAGGATATCTAATAGTCCACCTCTCGAGAAGGAACTTGCCTAAAAGTAATAAGCCAAAAAAAGTTATTAACTAACTAACTAACTAACCATCACGCCGTCTCCCCGAAAGGGTAGGCAGAAAGAATGAACTGTCACACTTTTACTGATGCGGCACTCCATCCTTCGCTTTTCGCCCCGTGGGAGACGCGGTGTGATGGGTTGCGAACCTCATCGCCACCAATAGGCATCTCCCGCGCACACTTCGATCGTCCAACACCCACAAAATAAATCTAAAACAAATAATATAAAATACAATGATATAAAATAAAATAACAAAATAAAAATAATTTAACACAAAATGTTATTTTTAGATGGTGCACATATTGTCTATTTATTTTATGTTCCACGTATCCACCGTTTTTTTTAATTTAGCACGTAATGTAATAACACATAATGTTTTTTTCGATGTTGCACATGTTGACATGGACGATCCGGAGTTTTGTGTTTATTTAATTTATGTTACACGTATCCACCATTTTTTAAATTATCTGTAATTAGGCACTTAACCAGCAAGAACTTTAAAATAATATTTAAAAAAGTTATTCTTAGATCTATAATATATATGTTAAGAAATCATGGAAAACCTCAGTCGGAACATTTTAGGTGTGTCTATGCAAAGAACGAAAAGCCGTTGAAAATAAATTTATTATGTAAGAAGGCCTAAGACAAATAGAAGAAAAAAAATAATCGTTATTTACGATTAGAAATCAAACCACTAGTTTGAATAGGCGGGCTATTTCGAGGGATGGCACCCTAATTAACCCCTGCGGTGCGGCTGGCTATATTTGCAGTATTAAAAAATTGTCACGAACTGCGGTTGGCTACATTTACAGCGCAGACAGATAGTACTAGTTCATCATAATATTACGTATAACCTAGTAGTAAGGAACTAAAATTAAAAGGTTAATAAGATGAGTTCAAATATGAGCTGCAAATGAACTTGGATCTTCTGGCTTAAAGACGTTCAACTCTTGTGGCTTTTCCTTATTCGTCTGATGGGAACATTGTTGGAAAGGTGATTTGGTGGGTCCATGGTTTAATCGGGGGCTTGATTTGTGTGGCCCGGAGTGTTCCTTAGAAGGAAAATCGATTTTGGGCGCTTGTGACTGCTGGGGTGTTTGGGTCGTAATTTGAGAAATAATTTATTATGGGGTTAGGATGTAAAGTGAGTCCTTTATAAAAACTTTCGGCGACACCGTCGGGTAGAGCAATTAGTCTGCTGAAAGCGGTCTCCTGGGAAATCAATGTCTTTCATATTGGTGAAAGTACGTTCAGAAGATAAATACTCTTGACTTAAGATAGTATCTTGTGTTCCTAATGTCAAACTATCTCTCATACGTTCCTGGTATTAAATATATTATTTTACCTGTACTCAATAGATGCCTTAAACATTAATATGTTTGTAAGGTCTGTTGTGAAAATAAACTGATATTATTATTATTATTATTTTGTTGAATCGCTCTTTACATCATGACAGCATGAGCCAAATTGATGTAAAGGGTAGTATAGCTATCATAGTGATTCTCGTGACTCGTAATGACGTAATCTATCTCCATTTTATTGTCACGTGAATTATACACCAGACCAAAGACAGTGTGACAATCACTTGAGACTTCAAATGAAGCCAGCCGCACTAGAGTAGTTTAATAAATGCCGGACTGGTCGATTTCATTTGATAAAAAGCAACATTGGAAGGTGTATCAAAGTCAGTGTGGGGCGGTAACTTGCCAGGAATAAGTTTTCCGATAACCCGAAATAACTCCAGTGAAATGTATTGATTTTTCATTTCACTTCTTCTTGTCCCACCCTCCTCCCTTGTACGCTAAGTGATTACTTAGATTAAATTGTACGTTTCACAGGGCTAATGCGAATCTGATAAGCGGAATAATTACGGACTGAAAATTGCCACACGATAGAAATATTTTTTAATTGAAATGGCGCGTAAAATTATTTAATTTTGGAACATTCCGTTTTATAATAATTGGACCATTTTTTTGTATCATTAATTGAGTACAATTTTCTTAATTGCCAGATTAAGTGTAATATAACCACTATGTATGGAAGCGAAGCATCGAACTGGCAAAATAAGGATGAAAGTAGAATAAATGCAGTAGAAATGAGATCTCTTAAACGAATGTATATATTCTCTGTGTATTATAAAGTGTCGAATGAATACGAGTATATAAGAAAAGAATGCGGTGCAAATGATGGTGTTATGAACAAAATAATGAAAGGATCATTAAGATGGTTTGGACACATGGAAAGAATGAAGGAAGAAAGAATAGTAATAAAAATATATGTTAACGATGTTAATGGAACCAGAAATAGAGGAAGACCGAGGAAAACGTGGCACGATCAAATAAATCAAATATTGAATGTCGGCCACGTGTAGAGCCAGAGAAATCGACAGACGTGGTGGTCGTAAGAAGGGCGAATTTGCCTACAAGTATTTGCATACATTCAAAAACAAATTAATAAAAACGTTTTTAAACTTTTTAATATGTGTGTTTAAACGGCTCGTGAATATTTGAATTTTAAATTTGGAGGTAGTAGTTATACGCGAGTGCTCAGTGCCCTTACAGTTGAAGGTCAGCACAGGGGCGGGGGTTGTTACACAAGTACCCCTACATGATGTGTTACGTTACAGCCGAGGAAAATACCCCAAAGAAGAGGCGATAGTCTGATTCCCTCACGCTTAGAAGCCCCAGTCACGCGACTTGGGACAGGGTCGGATCGGTCCAAATACCTCATTATTATTTTTTTAAACTAGCTAAATAACTATCACGCTGTTTATTCGAAAAGTTGGAAGAAATAATGGACAGCCGCACTATTTATTCTGACATACTTCTCTTGTTTGCTCGACATTCATACATCTTGTCATGCACGTACGTCGATTTCTCTCCTCACATGGCTGACATTTAATATTTGATTTATTTGATCGCGCCACGTTTTCCTAGGTCTTCCTCTATTTCTGGTTCCATTTACATCGTTAACATATTTTTTTTTACCATTCTTTATTCATTCTTTCTTTCCATATGTCCAAACCATCTTAATGATCCTTTCATTATTTTGTTCATAACACCATCATTCGCACCGCATTCACTTCTTATATTTTCATTCGACACTCTATCATACACAGAGTATCCACACATTCGTCTAAGAGATCTCATTTCCACTGCAATTATTCTACTTTCATCCTTCTTTTGCCAGTTCCATGCTTCGCTTCCATACATAAGGGTCGGTAGAAGTTGTGCACTGCCATTTTAGCTTTTTGGATAGGTTTTTGTTTGCGATGACAACTTTAAGTGCACCATTCATATTTACGTTATAACAGTGATGTTAAACTTAAAAAGTGTCATAGTGTTTTGGCCAAAACATACAGATTTAAATAAGGACAACAAAAAACATCTAAATAATATTACATTTTTGACAAATATTAAATTAAAAACAATTAGAATAATTTACATATAAATATACTGTTACTATCTAAAGACTAAAATATTTAATTAATATTATTAATTAACGTATATTTAACACAATTAATTAAAAATATTAAATTCAAAAATAAATTTTCCACATTTTCATCCATTTTTGAATACATTTTTTTACAATGGAATATAACATTAAATTTAAATTTCGGAAACTTACCACACATTCCGAATTCGAATTAAGAAGACATTGTTGTTAAAAAAAAAAGTAAAAAAAAATATGTCAGACCTTTTATTTATTTATTTTTAAACGGAATTCATGTAGTAATAAAATTATTTTAAAAACAATAACTAATTTAAAAATGACTGAACAAGATTTTCAAATACTTGTAAAAATACATTTAAAAAATGTTTCAATTATAAAGAAAAATAACTTAATTTCATTTACAGTTTTAAAAAAATGCTGCTTTTTTGTCCAGAAAGTTTTTGAATTGTAATTTAGAAAAATAATATTTAAAAAAAATGGTTTCTCTTACTCTCCTTATGATGGAAATTCCTTGTGCTAAGGAGAGGAAAAATCGACATGGACATTAATATTTGAAAAAAGTTACACTACGGCCCTGTTGCACGTGTAAGAACACGTAGAAAGTATATCGATCTCGAGTGAATCGTGATTAGCTGTACTCGTCCGCTAGCACTAGAAGCCAAATTGTATGATGAATTTGGTCATTAGCCATATTTACAGATAATGAGCCAATTGCAATATAAACCCGAGACTGGAATTCACGAGGGGGCGTTTTTTCTTATAAATCAAAATAAACACCGGCCAGAAACCTCTGATGTGGAAAATTTCGTGTACTTACTAACAATATCGCGATTTTCATAATTCATTCTAACACGCTCAATTATACAAGGTGGCCCGATATAGTGGCGCTTATACAAAAAAAGTGTGTTATAAATTCTTGGAGACATGGTGGCGCCTATAAAAATGTTATATAAAATGTTAAGAGACAAAGTGACGCCTATACAAGTGTGAATCTAAATTATTAGAGGCATAGTGGTGCCTATACAAGTAGAATATAAAATTATTAAAAAGATAGTGTGCCTACTCAAGTATGAAATTAAATTATAAGAGAGATAGTGGCGCCTATACAAGTGTGATATTAAATTAATAGAGACATAGTGGCGTCTGTAGAAGTATGATATTAAATTATAAGAGATAGTGGCAAGTGCAAATGTGATATAAAAAATTATAGATAGTAGCGTCTATACACGTGTGATATTAAATGAATAAAGACATAGTGGCGTCAATACAAGTGTGATATTAAATTATTAGAGACATAGTGGCGTCTATACAAGTGTGATATTAAATTATTAGAGTCATAGTGGCATCTATACAAGTGTGATATTAAATTATTATAGACATAGTGGCACCTATACAAGTGATATTAAATTATTAAAGACATAGAGGCGCCTATACCTTATCTATGTCACTTTGTGTTGTGGATTCTTATTTGAACTAAATGTAAAAACTTTATATGTATTTTTCATAATAACTTTGTAACACAACTCATTTATTTAAATTAAAAATATAAATAAATTTTAAAACAAAGATTTTTCGGGACACATAGGCCCTTCTTCAGTGTAGTTACATATATACTAAATAAATATTTAAAAAAATCTTGAATGTGGTTAGTTATGACAGATGTTAAAATGTTTTTTTTCAAACGTTTTATGCACTTGTTGAATTGAAGAAAAAAAATATTACACTATGTTGGCATTCAACAAAACACGGTGTCAAATCGGGTGTTGGTCTAGGGGATAGAACGCTTGGCTCCTGATCCAGGGGAAGTGGGTTTTAAGCCTGGACACGACCAGATTCCTTCTTCAAAATAATGAGCTATTTTCTGCTCACATTGAAGATTGTAATAATAAATTCTAATATCATTGATTTAAATCCTTGGTCTTTTCTTTAATAAAAAAAAAAAAAAAAATCTGGATACAAAACAATTGAATTGTTCACAATTATAATTATATTGTTAATGGAAAGTAAACAAAACAAAAAATTATGTTTATCGTTGATTTGCAAGTACCCTGTATAAATAACTATAATGAGGTATGTGTAAGAAACATAAATGAAGAATTTTAGCTTTCTCTGTACAAATTAATCACTAGACCGTGTTTATAAATGGCTGACATAGAAGCAAGAAGAGTGTAATTAGTTGATACGATAATTACTGTATGTTAACTCACCGAAAACAATATTGAATGAATAATTCGCAATGTATTATAAAATATAGTTTGCATTGATTCAAGTTTTTTTTCATATTTTTTTGTATAAACAATAAATAATATGAATTTTATCACAATAGGAGTTGGAATTATACAAATTTTATCCATTATTATTAATTTGTATAAAACTTCTGCATCATTAGTGTATTAATAGAATCTCAAATTATGTAATAATTCAGATATTAATTCAAGTAAATGAGAATCAGTATAAAATAAATAATTTAAATGATATCTTAATGATCCTTTCATTATTTTGATCAGAACACCATCATTCGCGCCGCATTCATTTCTTATATTTTCATTCGACACTCTATCATACACCGAGTATTACACATTCGTCTAAGAAACCTCATTTCTACTGCATTAATTCTACTTTCATCCTTCTTTTGCCAGTTCCATGCTTCGCTTCCATACATAAGGGTCGGTAGAAGAACACCATTGTGCACTGCTATTCTAGCTTTTTGGATAGGTTTTTGTTTGCGATGACAACTTTAAGTGCACCATTCACTTTATTGCCTGCCCCAATTTTTTTAAATCTTTAAATAAAAATAAATAAAAATTTGTGAATGTATACTAATACTTGTATACGAATACTGGATTTCACCAATTAATCTCCATAGATGTCGTAAGTATGTGGATTATATAGAGTTGTCTTAAAAAAAAGTTAACATATGTAATCAAAATCTTCATAGATGGCCCATTGAAACTGACATGTGAAATTAGGCATAGATTTGTAACATATATACAACTTCCAAAAAATTTGTCTTACATGGTCGTAAAGAAAAAGGTGGAATGGGGAATGTTGTAATTACATAAAGCGTGCGCTTAACCCAACCAATGACAGGTCATAAGTCCTGTCAACACCTTGATCAACCATATTCAGTTTCCAATTTGCATCTTCGTCTCTATTGAGATACAATTAAATCATGAAATAATAACTTTCATGACTTGAGAGACCCCTAGCATGAAAGTATGGCGTGATGTTAGGCGTGAACTATCGCACAGTGTTTATGTAAATAATAATAAAAAATATTTATCGAGTAGAGTGCAATATGCATTAATTTAAAGCAAACAATAGCCATTGAATTCAGTATTATGAATACGGAATTTAACTGCGTCGTTTTTATGCAAGCCATGCAAATGGAGCGAGTGCTTCTCGACTGGAGTCGTTACGCGTCGGATTTATAGAAAGAAACATTTGAATAAAGAACGCGTGAGAAAAAAAATTCTGCATTCAAATTAAGAATTATTTGTTGATTTTTTTTCTCATAGACTAATTCGAATTAGACTTGATCTTGGATACTTTCTTTTAATGTCTATCTATCTATGATCTTGTCTTTCGGGAGTATCAGCCTGAAGGCTATTGCTCCCCCACCTGTTGGAAGTGACTTTGTTGGGAATGAGGATATGTTATGTAGGATGGGGTAATGAGGGAAGGATTAGGAGGACATTAAATAGTTATTTCTTTTAATGTTGTATCGAATTAAAAAATATATTATTAAAATGACGATGTCTTCACGAATATGATCTTTACAGCTGTGAAAAGATTCGAATGTAATATAATACATAAACATTGACGACCTTCGTGGCCGAGTGATAAGTGCATTGACTGCCACCTCGAAGGTTCCGGGTTCGATTCTCGGTGAGGGCAGTGTGATTGTCACACTGTCTTTAGTCTGGTGTAGGACTCACGTGACAATAAAATGACGATAGATTAGCTGCCTATCAAATCTCACGAGAATCACTATGATAGCTATATCCTTTACAATTTAACAAAATAATAATGGCAAGAAAAAGGCAAGAAAAATTAAGTTATGATGCATGATTCAAAACGATTGTCAGAGTTTATTTATTTATATACACCACAAAGGCTTCAATGAAAATAGCAGTTAAAATAATCGTATGCTACGAGTATATAATATAAGAAACGAATTTAACGTTTCTTGAAAAATGATGTAAAACTCCATATTAAATTATTAATTTTCATTTTCATTTATTTATTTATAAAAATGCGTCTAAGTCGTCTGCAACCTCAAAATTACATAATTAGATATATAATATTATACATATTTTCAAAATAACATTTAAAAAAATAACAAAATACATAAATACTACGGCATCAGAGATAACAAGCACAACATTGATATTGCATCCCTGGGGCAACTCACACTATCACGAAATATGTCGACCTCCGAGGCGACCCTATTAAGCAATAAGATTGCCCTGCCCACAGGCATAACCATTGGCAGATTGGTTCTGCAGCGCGGCAAATAAAACAATCTGTGCTGTCTTTGACGAAGGTAATTCACTCAGGACATCCGAATCAGTTGAAAGAAGTGAACTCCCAAGTGAATATTCCTCCTTCTCTCCAATGATTGGTAACTAATGAAACGTCTGTTTTCTGGAAGTTTTAATATATTTTTATTGATGCTGTTTGTTGACATGTTTCGCCTTGCTATCATTACATTTGATAATGCCTTAATAATGCAGGCGAAACGGGACATTCTCATAAATTAATAGAAAAAGATAATAATCAAATAAAACTAAGACGTACAATTAGTAACTATACAATTTATTTAAATACTTGAAACACAATAGAAGTTTATATGTGGACACTGAACACAAAATAAGTTAATGTAGGTTATTGTAAAATAATGTCCACATTGGTAGTAAATTCATGAGATACTCTTTGTTAACATATTATATTTTTGCAGGTAATGTGAAGCTTGTATGATACTTGGGTATAATAAAATGAATAAGTACTGATTTCCCACTGAGACATAGAGATATAAGAACAAATGAATAAAGAAATTAATAGAATCTTTTTGAAAATCATTTTAAAAAAACAGTGGTTAGGTACTATACAAGCTGTTTAAAAATGGCGCCCATAGGCGGCTGTCATTTGAAACTTCTCAACAAAAATATTATCTGCATTTTAGCAATCCTATGAAAACAGTCCCATAAAAAATCCCGAAAAGCCAAGATCCATGACAAGAAAAAATAAACAAGTGTTTACAAAATATACAAAATAAACAAGTGTTTACAAGATATATATTTTTTTCAAGATTAATGAATGAAGTAAACGAATAAACAAATCTAAGAACCAGCATAGATGTAAACTTTGCTGCATATCAATCTTTAGGATTGGAAAAAAAAGCGGTTATCTGGAGAGAGCGTGTTGGCCAACAGCTGGACATCTACATTCCAGGAAAAGGCTCCGAGAAATAACAGGACACTTGAAGAAGTATAAGAAGTATTTGACGAAGAATTATATATACATATATTTGTTTACGCCATATTTGAAATACGCATAAAATTGGGTGTCGATTGGAGAAGACATAAAACCGTGGAAATATTTTGACTGCTTCTAAAATTCACTGAAATAGATAGATGCCAGTGGAAAATTACCTCAAAGTCTGCCAAAATGAACAATACAAAATCCGAATAATTACTTAATTGAATGTTTGAAAGAGCAGTGATAGTCCGAGTCGCTGGAGCGAAACCGACGACAAAGTATCAATTATTTTTTTATTAATAAAATATATTGTACAATTATTTTTGGAATTACAATTAATAAATATTTAATAGAAATTTTAATAATTAATAATTATTATCAAATGAAAATATTGGGAGCATATTGTAAATGCAAAGAATAATTTATATCCATTTTTTTTTAAATTATCGGTTACGTATAAAAAGCTTTTAAATATATAATAAGAAAAGACTTGAGTTTTTAAAAAACATTTTTATTTAATTCTACAATAGTCATGTCACTAATTTAACCGGTTTCGGCCGGAATTTTCATTAATTATAATAGAATAGATAAAATAATAGCGAGATTTTTTTATATAATGCCCCAATGCGAAACAAACGTTTACGTCCAATAAAATATAATTAAACATCTAGCAAACACACGTTTTCCTCAATATTTAATACTTAAAGCAATGTACATATTTATTATATTATAAATATATTATAAATATGTATTTTCACTGGAGCTATTTTGAACCTAGATTGGCTTCTTCAAGTGTTAAATTAAAGTTGTAATGTTTAAAAATATTTAGAATGTATACACACGCTGAATGTATTTTGAAGCTTTTCTCAACATTGTAGCATATATACATCTTCCAAAAAATTGTCAGACGTGGTGGTCGTAAGAAGGACGGAATGGAGAATGTTGTTAACATAAAGCGATCGCCTAACCTAACCAAGACAGGTCATAAGTCCTGTAACCGCCTCGACCACCATATTCTGTTCCCAGAAAACAATTTACATCTTCGTCTCTATTGAGATACAATTAATACTTTAAAAATATATTAAAAATTAAACTAGAAATTGTCTTAAATGAACTTCAACCGATTAACTTATTAACAAATATATAAAAACTCGGTTGCTGTAAATTGTGAATTGATTATGGTTAACCCAATAGCTGCTGGCGAATCACCAGTGAGTCCCCTTTTACTTGCCTTGTACGCGTGCGACACATTAGTGAGTCCTTCTATACTTACTCTGTACGTGTGCGACTCATCCGCGAGTCCTATACTTGCCCTGACGCATTCGTCTCACTCGCCCGGCTCATTTTGTTCCTTCCATATCTTAAAAGTTTCATAAATTCGTATCACGTACGCAAACGTTGCCGTGTAAATAACTCATATAAACGTTTACGTTTACCATTTTTTCTGCGATTTTCGACCACTTTACATTGAATATTAATGACCACATCGCCGAACAATTAATCACATCAATTATTCAACGGTCTCACGAATGTAAGGCACATATAAAAAGCAATTAATATTCCAATAGAACTTAAATATCAAATAGTTCAATGTATTTTGCCTAGAAATTATTATGTTTACAAAACGATAACCTTTTGTCCGGACACGTGTATAGATTATAACAGCGTGTGCATAATTTTATTGCACCACTAGGCTATGCGCACAATTTCACGACTTTAGTTGATTTAGATGTAAAATTTTAGTTCAATGTGAATCATATATTCATACAAAAAATTCAGACACAAATAAAAAATGTCGATCAGCAGCAAAGTGAGAATTTATAAGACTTTTGTGCGACCCATCATGACTTATGGAATCGAGTACAGGGCGGACAACCACAAAAATGCGCTCAGAGTGTCAGAAATGATGACGCTCAGAATCATATCAGGCAAGACACTTCTTCTTTCGGTGCCGTATCAGGTCCTCCTAACGTTGGCGATAACTGCAATAAAGGCATCTCTGTCCTGCGCCACTTGGAACAGGTTCTGAACTCTTGTAATGGTAAGACACTATAAGATAGAAAAAGGGAGATATGCGAGATCGAGGATGACGTTAACGGGGGAAGGAAAAGGAGAAGACACTGGAAATGCACACGTGAGGAGAACGTATCCACCCAGATTCCCCCTCATTGTGTTGCACAGCCAAACCTGAGGTGGACTACCCCAGGACAGACCACCAAAGAGGTGGATTGACAGCTGGGAGTCGACCTTGCAGTAGGCCAATTCCTGTTGAAAAATGGCCAAAAGGCCTACACTTAGAAGAAGCAGCATAAGGATTTGTAGTACACTTTAAAAAAATAAGTAATTAGTATTAATATATCATATGAGACAATTAATTTTAGATTAATACACGTGAAAATATGTTTTGTTCCCTTGTTCCCTAATTTTGTATTTCTTCTATTGAGATTATATGCAGTGCAAAAAATGCCTCCCTAGATAATTTTTTTTAAATAATTCGTATTCATGGTGTCTACCTGTGATTCGTGAGTGTATAATTATTCCGGATATTTATTGTTTCTTGAACAATGGTGTTAGAATCAACATTTGATATTGCGTAAGCAAGCCGAAACATGTCACTCCCGTATAAGAAAACTTACGTTTTCATTCGAATTTATGATTTCTTAAACAATGAGGTAAAAATCCATATTAAGCACTATTTGGATCTACCAATCATCTTTCTGATTAATATAAAGTCATTTAGTATTCTTTAACTATAAAACCATTGTACACATAAGTAGCCAAAATATTATTTCATGAGATCCAGGTAATATTTTCCAGTATTTTAAGGTTTCATTCCTCTATTATAATACCCCAATGACCTTATTCTGCTCCATTTACGTGGCCGAGTGGTAAGTGCATTGACTGCCACCCCGAAGGTTCCGGGTTCGATTCCTGGCGAGGGCAGTGTGATTGTCACACTGTCTTTGGTCTGGTGTAGAATTCACGTGACAATAAAATGGCGATAGATTAGCTACCTGTCACATGCCACAAGAATCACTATGCTAGCTATAATACCCTTTACATAAATTTGACTCTTGCTGTCATGATGTAAAGAGCGATTCAACAAAATAATAATAATAATTTATTGTATAAACATTGACCCGCTAGATTCTCGCTACATTTGATAATGCCTTAGCAAGGCTAAACATGTCATTCCCGACAATACAATAAAACTTCTAAAAAAACAGACGTTTTCGTTGGCATTAATTGTTTGCATGCGTATTAATTGTGTTTTTTGTCTGGTTTTGCGGATTCAGCATTTGTATTATGATATTAATATTGATTTATTTAAATGGATGCTTAAGATTCCAAATGAAGAGGCGATGACCGACCTCATGGGTGCATGGCAGGCAGAAGGTCTATGCAGTTACGTTTACGGCGGATAAAATTAATATTTCTGAAAGTGGGTAGATATTGGGGCAGGCCACTTGACCTCACGGAAAATGGGTTTGTTATCGTGGGACGGGATTCGAACACAATTCGTTCGCTTTCAAGCGAAGATTTTAATATGAATGCATCTGGTCTGCTGAAATCGGCAGGTGATATAAATAGCTTTTTAGATGACGCTTCAAATGTTACAATGGCGATGCATTCTTCCAAATCGAAGACTTTTAAAATTTTGTTAACGAACGTATTTTCACTAATATGAAAGACGTCGATCTCCGAAGCGATGATGTTCAGCAGTTTGATTGCTCTCCCTACCGGCAATATCAGAAGCAGGTTGATTATGCACGTTGGGAGAAAAAACAGTCTGGCCTAACGCTGTCGAAGATAACCAACCACAAAATAACGATGGATATCCTACAAGATGAAGGAGTTCTCAATGAATCCCTTAATAAGTCTGTTGATGATCGTCTCTTGGTTAAATAAATTAATTTGAATTGCCTCCCTTTGGTGGGTGGATCTTAAGTTGGAAAACACTCCCCTATACGGTTCATAGAACTTTCAAAGTTCACCACATTTCATGGATGTTTATAAATACAGTGCACTCCCGATTTTCCGGGATCGAGTTAACCGGGAAGCGGATTATCCGGGACACTAAAAAAATAGTTTATATGTATATATTTTTTTTAAAAGAGTACTTATAATGCAAACAAAAACTCTAATCTGTCACAATGACATTGGGAGTTTAGTTCTTATTTCCGCCACCGCCAACTAAAGTTTCGAGTTTGCAATAAAGCACCCGCAGCGTAGTTCATACTCATAAAACACATTGTCTTTAATTTTATTTTACTGTGAAAAAGTGTCTATAATAATGGACCAACGCAAACGAGTCGTACTTTCAATTGAACAAATACTCGAAATAATTCAAAAGTTTGAAAATGATGCGACCGTTAAATATTTCGCCTCTTTACAAGAATAACGTGACATTTCGAAAATCAAATCCGTTGTGTTCAACATAATTTTCTACAAAAAACATGGTACTTTTAAAGTGAAAAACATAGAATTTATGATGGAAAGAGACAACACAACAGTGGTATATTGTGTTTTCACGTTGTCTCTTTCAGACGGGTATCTTGTTTCATTTTTTAAATTTTCGAGATAACACGTTATTCTTGCAAAGAGGCGATTTGTTGAATCAATATAATGTTGATGATTAAACTATACGGGGCATCATTAATAATAAGAAAAAAAAATTATAGATGTTTGTAAGAACATTAGATAGCGCCAAAGGCATTTTTTCATGTTTTCGGATTAACCGAGATTTACGGAATTTTTTTTCACTATCCATCCCGGAAAATCGGGAGTGTACTGTATCTAGAAGGTAGTACAGTAGAGTCTCAGTTATCCGACCTTCCGAGTTACCCGACCTACCGGGGCAATGCCCCTTTCCTTTACCCGACTGCACGCATTATATTCGCGCGCCAGGCGACAGTTTTCAGTGCTTACGTAGCTCTTTCGCATGTCTTATTACTTTGCCGTAAGTGCATTTTGTTATTTTAGTTAGTTACATTCACTTATGTTACATGTACATATTTGAAAAGTTTTTGATGTGCAAATAAAATTAACACATTTTCAATGTCGTTTTTATCATTTTCCGTGTTATCCGACCTTGCGGCGGGGGGTTTAGGTCGGATAATCGAGACTCTACTGTATGTAGATTCCCATAATATTTTCACTTGACTCGCCACGCTTCCAATAATAATCACGTCCATGCGATGTTCAAAACACAATTGTTCCGCTTCGAGGGATTGCTAAACCCACAATTTGTCCCAAATACGAATATATTTAACACCCATGCCCAAGCGCGCGATTCGTCGCAGCGGCAAAACTGACTCAACCGAATCTCGGCGCGATTGTTTGACGCGAGTGTCGAATTGACCCCCAACGAGGGGAACTCGGTATTTGTGGATGAGTATACTCTATCGCGGATGGAAACGCTCTATTAATCAGGAGTGGTCAAACATTGCCCAACGCGGAAACGCTTGACTATTGAACTCTCGGGTCGCTTGTTCTAGTTTTTGCACGAAAAAAGTGGATTTACGTAAAACTTATAAGAATTTTAATGGAAACTTTTCTTTTAAGTATGGTTTCCTAAATTAAAAAAAAAACATACTTGTTTATTGATCTTTATAACTAACTAATAATCACGCCAATTCTTTGAAGGAGTAGGCAGAGAGGATGAACCGCCACACTTCTCTGTCCTGACATACCTCTCGAGATTCCTCCATATCCATACATCGTCGATTTTTCCGACCTCGAATGTTTTCCTCGGCTGTTCTCGGCATCTTTTTCCATTCATTCTGTTTGTAAATATATAAAACTTTTTAACCATTTTTCTCTCATCCATTCGTTCTACATGTCTAAACTATCAAAGTGACACTTTTTTTAATTTTATTGGATAGAGGTATGCACACTTGTGAAAAATGAATCCATCTAGATTTCCCCAAAGTAGACGACCTCCGGGTTGACCACCAAAATGATAGATCCATGTTTATTTAAAAAAAAATTGTTAAAACTATTTGTTAATATTCGAATGGGAAAACTTTTGAATTGAAAACATTGTATTTTCTTTTCTTCACCTTTCACATGTTTCGGGACACAGACTTCCCTTATTCAGTGTATGAATTAATGAATTTTAACAGATGAAAGAGAGTTATTACTTATATACTAAATGACGAGTGAAAAAGTGGAGGGGAGAAATAAAATTTAGCGGCTGGGTAGATTGTTGTTTAGTTATAATTATGAGACAGGGGAAACAAATCAAGTTTGGGACTAAAAATAAGTTTACTTGGAGGTTTATAATATCTTCGTTGTTTTAAATGGCCTTTTTAATTTCTAAAATTTCTAAATTTCAACGCCGTTTTCTTTGTTGAACGAGTGATCTTTTTCAATGAGATGGTTTGCGAATTCAGAAAAGTTATTGTTAGATAAGCATCTTATATGTTCTTTAATTCTTAAATTTTGGAATGGAATGGAAAACTCTGTTTAATTTGCGATAAACAAAAGAAATATTAGTTTTTGAATAGAGAAGATTTGTTCGATTTTTGAAAACACATTTGGTAAGTGGACAAAGCTATTACCAGGTTATCTGTGTAACGAATTAGCATTTGAAAGTAATGTTCTTGAAGTGGTCAATAAATCTCTTAGCACTTATCACGTGAAAAGTATGATAATGGCTGTAAATACCTTAGCTGTAAGTAGCTCTAATAATAACTAAACCATGTCTTGAGACCCACAGAAACTAACTGAAATGATAAACAAAGAATATTGAAATACCATTCTTGGTTCGCTCATACCCACAAACTGAAAAAAATAGGACTTGAATTATTGGTACAGTATAAAATCGGAGAAACAAACACATGCTTACCGAAAGGTCAGGATATATAAGACATGCATGACATAGAAGCACTTCATGACATAGAAGTGAGAGCCGATATCGGGTGGTGGTCTAGAGTATAGAAAGCTTGGCTCTTGATCCAGGGGACATAGGTTCAAGCATGGACATGGACACAATTTAACGTCAAGCCCAATCTTTGATTTATTTCCTTTGTTGTATGTTAATACCTGAACCCCAATAAGAACTTCAAATTATTATAATAAATCTTTATAACATCTGTCAAAACTGACCATATTTGATTTTATAACATTTTAAATATCTATATAATTTCACTGAGGAAGGGCTGGGTAGTCCGAAACATGATTGAAATATAATTTTAATTAAGATTTTCTGCTTAATGCTTATAATATAAGATTTCCTGCTTAAGGCTTACACCTAATCTTAATAGATGGCGCTAGTGTAGATTGAACAAAAACATATGAAGTGTTTCTCAACATATTAGCACATATACATCTTTCAAAAAATTGTTAGACGTGGTGGTCGTAAGAAGGGCAAAATGGGGAAGGTTGTATTACATAAAGCGATCGCTTAACCCAACCAATGACATGTCATAAGTCCTGTAAACGCCACGATCACCATATTCTGTTTCCAAAAAATAATTTACACCTTCGTCTCCATTGAGATAAAATTTATCCTTAATAATTTTAATTTGTTTAAAATGTGAGTGTTGTATACAAAGTATATATAAAAATATATATGTATACCTGTATATAAATAAAATCTAGACTATATTACTATATTTTAATAAGGAAGACATTTTGTTGGAGCGTAGTAAAAATGCATAATTAGCAAAATGGCATATTGCGAGTGTACGATATTCGCAAGAGAGTAACCTGCATAAATTAGGTCACAAATGAATGCAATCAATTTGCATTCTTACGAGACAGCAGTAATCACAGTAAAATGCGGAAAATATTATATTTAGCACTGCCGGTACAATATTTCTTTTACTATACAGCGCAAGTTCCGCTTATGGGAACCTTGACAAAAGTTATGCACTAATAAATCAAAGAGATAATATACACCCCATGCGGTTTGCATTTTTTCATATTTATAGTATATCCTTCAAAAATAGTTATTAGAAACAAGAAAATTATAATTATTGAAAAAATACTTGGACTTGGACATGGATCTTCTGGCTTACAGAGGTTCAGCTCTAATGGCTATTCCTCTTACGTCTGTAGGAAACATTGTTGGAATGCGATTTGGTAGTTTTTTATGATGGGGCTAAATGTATGGCCCGGAGTGTCCCTCCGAAAGAAGGCGAGGGGGGATTTAGGGTTTATGATAAAGTCTTACATTATTGTCAAGGAATGGAAGACCAGTTAGGTTTGGGATTGTATTTATAACAAAAAGTCTGTTCCCGAGGGGAAGATAAGAGGAGCAGTGCCTGGATGTCCTGCGTGAGACCATTTTGTTTGGCGGAGTACGTAGTGGGCTATCGAGGAGGATTGCATTGATTTTTGTCCGCATTATATGCTAAAGGAGAGAAAAATTCGAATCTACAAGACATGCAAACGTCCTGTAATGACATATGGAATAGAAACGAGAGCTGACACCATCTGAACAAAAAGTCTCCTAAGAACCACAGAAATGAAGACTCTCCGATCCGCTGCGGGAACGACACTCTGAGACAGAATAAGAAATTCTGAAATAAGAAAGATCTGCAATGTTGAAGATGTCTTGCGATGGGGAAGACTGAGAAGACGCTACCGGAGAGATAATGTGGAAAGAGCATGTTCTGAAAGAGTGATCAATATAGCCGCAAATAAAGTACCAACAGGAAATCGACCCGCTGGAAGACCACCTAAAAGATGGCGAGACAGTTGGACATCTGTATCCCAACATCTGGACATTTGGGAAATGCGTGATGGTTTGTTTGTTTGTAGTATATCCATCAACACTATATATCTATCATGGCATGCGGGTATTTTGTATTTTCGATATTTATTATTAACTGCAAACAAACAAACCATCACAATCAGAGAGAATGGACGGCTACACTACTATATCCTGGCAAACCATCTAGATTCCTCCACATTCATACAACGAGTCATACACGCACGTCGATTCCTCCGACTTATAACATGACCAACCTTTAAAATTTGATTAATTTGGTCATTCCATGTTTTCCTCGGTCTGCCTCGACTCCGTACCCCATTTACATCATTAACGTATACTTTCTTAACCATTCTTTCTCCATCCCTGCGCTCCATATGTCCGAACCAACGCAGCGATCCTTTCATAATTTTGTTCATAATACCTTCTTCCGCTCTACATTCCTTTCTTATATCAGCATTTGAGATTCTGTCGTATATCGGTCTACCAAATAAACGTCTAAGGGGCCTCATCTCTACCGCATTTATTCTGCTCTCATCCTTCTTCTACCAGTTCCATGCTTCGCTTCCACACATTGGGTTGGGTTGGGACCAGAACTCCATTGTAAACGGCCGAACTAGCTATATATAAACTGTTAAATTATAAATCTTTGTTTTTATGTATCACAACTTTTCGCGACAGCTGTTTCAACAACCTATGTTGACAACATCAAGTGTTACAATTATATATGAACTGTTAAATTTCGTGATTTTTCGAACCTTTATGTGTATTTGTTTCTGTTATTATTATTAGAAATAATTCAAATTGACAGAGGAACAAATCCAAGTTTAAAATACTTCTGCTTTTTTTGGTGCCGTGTCAGGTCCCCCCAACGTTGGCGATCACTGCAGCAAAGGTATCTCTGTCCTGCGCCACTTGGAACAGGTTCTGAACTCTTGTTATTCCTGTCCACTCTTTGATGTTCTGCAGCCAGGACAGCTGCCTTCTACCAACTCCCCGACGTCCCTCCACTTTACCCATTAATATCAGTCGAAGGAGGTGGTATTTTTCTCCCCTTAGCACATGCCCCAAATATGAGATCTTTCTATTTTTCACACTTGACAACAGCTCTCTATTGGCTCTGGCTCTCTGCATTACGTCTGCATTACTGACCCTATCGGTTCACGGTATACGGAGCATTCTGCGGTATATCCACATCTCGAACGTTTCCAACCGGTTCATTGCATTCACTTTCAGAGTCCAGGTTTCGCAGCCGAAGACTAGACCATATAAAACATTTAATTATTCTTTGTCGGAGTTTCAAGTTAAGATTAAGTTAATTATTAAAAATAATAAGACATATTAATTAACTGGACCAGTTTATTTTGATTAGTTTCGCGTTGCGCCGTAAATATTATTTGAAAGGTTAACTTCGAATGATTAAACATTTTCTGGATTAAAAATTCAAGCAATGACCCTTTGATACTTTTCACATCGCACAAGCTCATATCACAAGAATTGAAAAATATCGACTGGTTACAAATTCATAACCATAAATAATTCCGATAGCAAATGAGCATCGGCAAAGGCACCGTAAACACTTTAATATGCAGAAGCGTATCAAATTTTGTACATAAACTTGGACTGCTTATTGCGTTGGGTAATTTGACTCCCTGAACAGGGGGGTTTAATTAACATAGAGTTGAATCAACTGTAATTGAGTCTCAGGTGACTCGGGATAATTACTGTAAGTGTTCAGGAGTTTTTAGAAAGCTAACTATTGATTTAAAAACAGTTTAATTATGCCATAAAAATGTCTTTAAAGCCGTTTCATTTCTCGATAGTAACGAGAACATATTTAAAATCAAATTTTAATTGTATCTCAATAGAGACAAAGATGCAAACTGGAAACTGAATATGGTTGATCAAGGTGTTTACAGGACTTATGACCTGTCATTGGTTGGGTTAAGCGCACGCTTTATGTAATGACAAGATTCCCCATTCCACCTATTTTCTTTATGACCATGTAAGACAATTTTTTGGAGGTTGTATATATCCAGGATTCGTGTACAAGTATAAGTATACATTCACAAAAAAATATTTGAGAATATATTTACTGATAAAAACGTCTGTTTTCTAGAAGTTTAATTATATTCAATGGGAATGACAAGTTTCGACTTGCTATCAAAAGGCAGGACGAAAAGGAGGTATTATATGTCATTCCTTTTTTTACCATTCTTTCCATGTGTCTTTCATCATTTTGTTCATAACGCTTTCATTCGTACCGCATTCACTTTTTATATACAATATACGAGTATCACGAAATAAAACGATGTTTTTTTAACTAGGTACTTCCACTTTTGTCTTTATTTCGACAGCGACCGGTTTCACCGGGCTCACTGGCATCGACAAACTGAATATAGAAGAAATAGTTAAAAACATCGTTTTATTTCATTATTATTTAAAATGAACTTGCATCAAGAGATTTCAGTCAAATCATTTGATTATCTATAATATTAATTTTTTTTTAATCTGAAACTAACTAACTAACTAACTAACCATCACGCCGTCTCCCCGAAAGGGTAGGCAGAAAGGATGGACTGTCACATTTTAACCGATGCGGCACTCCATTCTTCTCTTTTCGCCCCCGCGGGAGACGCGGTGAGATGGGTTGCGAACCTCATCGCCACCAATAGGCATCTCCCACGCACACTTCGATCGTCCAACATCCACAAAATAAATCTTAAACAAATCAAATGTAATTCAAATACTTTTAATTTTGATTTTTTTGCACATTTATTAAACATACTTATGAAAACAACTACTATAAAAATACTTTTTTAATCTGGCAATTTTAAAAATACTTATGAAAACCATAACACAGGTCTGTAACTAATAATTTATATAAATTTTTAATTGTATCTCAATAGAGACGAAGAAACAAACTGGAAACTGAATATGGATGATCAAGGTGTTTACAGGACTTATGACCTGTCATTGGTTGGGTTAAGCGCACGCTTTATGTAATTACAACATTCCCCATTCCACCATTGTTATTATGATCATGTATGATACATTTTTGGAAGTTGTATATATACTCCAAATTCATACTTATCTTCACGTGGCAGTTCCAGTTAGCCATCTATGTAGATTTGATTGAACTAATTAATTTTTTAAGATTAATCTATACAATCCATCCACTAACGCCATCTATGAAGAATGATTGTTTAGCATTTAGCAAACTACTTTATTAACACAATGCGAAGAGGCTACCGCCTCCTATCGCACTGTTAGAAGTCGCCTGGAGTATCCACTCCTATTTTATATGCCAAATAATTGACCAGAATATTTACAAATATGTTAATACACAAATATTAATAATTTATATATTTTTTCCAATAAGCACAAAATTAAATCAAGCAACTAAGGGTTCAATTTCCATAATTATTATTTTTTACTCTATTCAATTATTTAAATGGAGTTTTACATCATGTAATTTATTATGTCACCAATTTCAATGAGAGCATAATGTCTATAACCTTTTCATTCGCCCTATGTCAAAACTCCTGTCGCAGTTCATAAAGACACAATTTGATTACTCTATAGCTATAGTTAGCTACTCGAGCTGTGCGATACCAAAGTGAGCAGTAAAATCTTGCCGTTTAATATGCAGTCGTATTACGAGTGCTACTATATACAGGATGACTAGTACTTGATTAAATAATAACAAATTTTAATATTTAATTTTGTTTACGTTTTTTGAACAAAATCATATTATATGATAATTAAAATAAAAAGTTACGTTTTTTTTTAGTTTATTTTTCTCGACACATCTCTCACAAGAACCTAGGTTCATATATAAAATGTGTTAGTAAATTTAGGTAGAGTACCATGGACGTAACATTACAAGATCAATAAATTTTGAAAGGGATGATTTTTTTTTTTTTTTTTAAAAAGACAATATCAAAGATTTCGACAATGATATTAGAATTTATTTTACAATCTTCAATGTGAGCAGAAAATAGCTCATTATTATGAAGAAGGAATCTGGTCGTGTCCAGGCTTGAACCCATGTCCCCTGGATCAGGAGCCAAGCGTTCTATCCCCTAGACCACCACCCGAATGATACGAATGAATGATTTGATTTTCGAGAAAAGTAAACTCAAAAGTGGAAAAAACAGTGTTTTAATTCGGCTTACTCCAGTTAGGAGGTATTAAAACCATGTATTTGGTAAATCATCGATTAAATGATTTAAAAAAAAAAATTATTGTGGTTTATTCAAATTGTTTTAAAGCCATTGAAGTGACTAATAATGACGAATTTTAAAATGCGTACTAACTTCTAAATACATTTCCAGTTAAAATAATAACGTCTTATAACTAAGTATCCATTTATTATTTCTTCATCAGTGATGTAAAAAAAATCCATATTATATAATTAATATATATTAAAACGTCTGTTTGATTATATTTCATTGGAATGGCATTCATTCACACATATTTGATAATGCTTGAGCAAAACCAAATAAATACGTTAATCCCGTAAAATACAATATTAATTGAATATAACAAACGTTTTCATTCAGATATCAAAGGTTTAATACCTTAGCAAGGTGAAACATATCATTCCCAATAAATATAATAAGACTTCTAGGAAACAGAATTTTTTGTTTCATATTCATAATATGTAATAATTATATTCTGTTTCACTTGTCTAGCAAACATGATGTTCGTTGTTGTTTTTTGAACAATGATGTAAAATAATTAATACGAATGAAAACGACAGTTTTCTAGAAGTTTTATTATATTTTATGGGATTGACATGTTTCGCCCTTCTAATGCATTATCAAATATCATCTTTATAATGCCTACGAAGGGCGAAACATGTTATTCCCATAAAATATAATATAACGTATATAAAACTGTCGTTTTCATTCGTATTGCTTATTTAATATGGAGTTTTATCAATGTTCAAGAAAAAAATTATGATGTAAGACTTCATATTAAATATTTAATACGTGAAAACGTCTGTTTTCTAGAAGTTTTATTATAGTTTATGGGAATGACGTGTTTCATTAAGTGTGTAACTTTTGATTATGCCTTAGAAATGCGAAACAAAACAATAAATATACTTTTATTATAAGGATTAATTGTATCTCAATAGAGACGAAGATGTAAATGTAAACAGAATATGGTGCCCGAGGGGCTTACAGGACTTATGACCTGTCATTGGTTGGGTTAAGCGCACGCTTTATGTAATACAACATTCCCCATTCCACTCTTCTTACGACCACCACGGCTGACAAATTTTTGGAAGTTGTATATATGCTAATATGCCGCGCCTATCTTAAAATTTTTAGTTCACTCTACACTAGCGTCATCTATTAAGATTTGGAAGCATAAAGCAATAAATATACCTTTTCATTAATATTAATCATAAAGGTTATCTTAACTAGTTCTGTTTAAGTGGCATGTTTAGTACTTGATCAATTTGTTTTTGTAATTTTTAAAGATGCTGTTATAATCAAGTACTGCTCCCCTGTAGAGAAAACACATTTGAAATATAAATACTGCACGCTGAGGTAGGTCGGAAACTGGCGTCAGTAACCTCGCGGCTTGGACTTTGTGCGAAGCTTCAAAACCAATATAAACTCATAAGACTGGCGTGAACTTTTGGAACTAAAGTTTCGCTACCTAGGGAAGATACTTAACGAGCAAGGTTTCGCAGAAACTCTTATCAAATCAAAGTTTTATTATAATTATGATATATATGTAAACTACTATGACAGATAAGTTTGTTTTCCGATGATTTATTTCGGGATATTTTCTACAGGTTTGTGTGTAGATTACTGCGATGAAAGCGCCATCTGCATTGCAAATTTCAGACACTCGTGCAAACATTTTTTTCAGAGATCATCGAGCTTTTATCAAGAGAATTTTGCTTCCCGACAATCCATGATAACTCTTTTTTGCAAACGACAGGTCTTTGAACCCAATTAGAGCCCCCGCCGATTGTTACAAAAAGTCACAGTAACATTTTGTCGCCGAGTCAAGTGCTATGGAGGTAAATGAGAGTGCGCTCACTGTGGCGACGTGACAATACGGTAACAAAAAGTTCCAGTGGCCGGCGACATTAGCGTGACGTGACTATCACCCGGCCTGTACATTGGTATGGGATTGCGCTCACTAGAAACTTTTTGTCACTCTGCCGGGAGGCGCCTACCGAACGGACGTGTGTTGCGAATTTTTCAGTCCATAAGATGGCGGCTTCTCGGCGAGAAGATGATATTGACAATGAGTTGTTAATAGAAAAGATTGAGAAAAGGCCAGCATTGTATACAAAAAAATTAAAGGAATTTTCGGATATTCATTTAAAAAGGAAATTGTGGGAGGAGATTTCTATTCAATTATTTCCAGCAACAACTTTAACAAGTCGTCGAAACTGTTCATTGACATACGAAAATAATTTAAAAACTTAAGAGGATATTGACGTAATTCAGAATACAGGGTGTAAAATTTTCCTTTTAATAATCGTTCATTATATATGGGATGTACCCAGTAGCGTTTCTTTCGCTTAATTTTCCTTCTGCGTAATTCAAGAGCGCAAATCACTGCGACCTCTTCGAAATCCATCGCTTAAATGAACATTTTGTCACCAGTAGTGAGCGCATCCACGGTGACACAATGTGATAGTTACAAAAAATTTCTGCAACAAAAAGTCACAGTCAGCGCCTAGCCTTACACTGTATACAATTTGTTTTTTAGCTATTATATTCAATCTCGTAACATGTGACAAGAAGATAATTTATCACCATTTTACTGTCAGAACAAAGACAGGCTTCGAATCACACTACTATCGCCGAATCGAACTACTGCATTACGTAAAACAAAAATACACAACACATCATCACGCGGTTTCCCCGGAAAGGTATGATACATCTCTGGATGGTTTAGATCAGAGATCCCAAACTTTTTTGTCCCGTAGACCCCTTGCCAATTTTTTCTATATCGTGTAGGCCCCATGCTTTTTTAATTGATTTTTCGAATCGATCGCTAAAAAAATTGTTCACTGACGAATTCTGTGCTTACTAACCGAAAGTAGCTTTTGAGCTAAAAAAAAAGGTTGCCAATGATTTCCTGCAAGTTGTCGTGGACTCCTGGGGATCTTTATAGACCACTTTGGGAATCACTAGTTTAGATTTACAATTGGACCCGGTAGGTGACCGTTAAAACCTTCGAGGAAGTTCACGAATAATTCTGAGAATAATTCATAGTTATGTTTGTTTGATGGCGCTAATGTCGCATTCTTTTTTGATAAAAGCGTAAATCACTTGCGTTGTAGCGTGGCGTAGATTTAAAATTCTGTTCGATGTTCCATGCATAGCATGTATCACAATTGCTTGCGTATTGAGCGTTTAAACAGGACAACGTCTGTCGGGTCCGCTAGTAAATTATATAATATTAAGCTATAAGTGAATAGATATAGTTAACAGATTGGGTATATGAAAAAATATATATTAAACTACCATACCTTTCTCCACATCGCCAAATAACCGATAGTTTTTTCAATGTTACTTCTATGATTTAAATATAATTCTCAAGGTTACAAGAAGTGAAATTCGCCGTATCTTTGATACGTGTTACGTTTAGTTTCATGACTTAATAAAATATGATTTTAATATCACACCTATACCCGTTTCCTGGTATGAATGTAATTATTATGCGAGTTGTCTTATCATTAGCATAACTAGAGTGTATTACTTAATATTATTTAATATGATACGTATAGCGAAATATCATGTTTTTTTTTATCTATCGATTGCTGCATTAACTTGTGTTCTGAACTCTCTTGTGTTTTCCTCGAAAGGATAATCTGAAAAAGTTAACTAAATCTACATATATGGTACCTATACTAAACATTATATCGCGCGGTAAAAAATATATTTTATAACAAACTAACTAACTATCTCTCCGAAGGGGTAGGCAGAAATAATGGACTTCCACACTTTTCTTTCCTGACATATTTCTCTCGCTTCCTCAACATTCATACATCGTGGCACACACGCGCATCGATTTCTCTCACTCATTTCATTATTTTGTTCATAACACCATCATTCGCACCGCATTCAATTCTTTTATTTTCATTCGACACTCTATCATACACAGAGTATCCACACATTCGTCTTAGAGATCTCATTTCTACTGCATTTATTCCACTTTCATCCTTCTTTTGTCAGTACTTTCGTATAAAGCCATTAATTTGTGGTGCAGCATTAATAAACCCAATTTAAAAACACTTTTATATTATGTTTTGATTCCACTTTATTTGTCGTAATGAACCAACCGGTTTCGCTCTTGCTGGAGCTTCATCAGAATTACAGAAACGTTCTAATTGATAATAAAAAAGGCAAATAAGGAAGTGAATGCGGTGCGAATGTCGGTGTTATGAACAAAATAATGAAAGGATCAATAATATTGTTTGGACACTTGGAAAGAATGAACAAAAAAAAATGGTAAAAAAAGTATATGTTAACGATGTTAATGGAACTAGAAATAGAGGAAGACCGAGAAAAACGTGGCATGATCAAATAAATCATATATTGAATATCGGCCACGAACAAATTAAAATAACAAATTATATTATCATATTTGTTATTATACTTATTACAAATAGCCAAGGTTAATTTTTAAATTTGAATAATTGTATCGAATTTTAAATGCGTTTTTATATTAGTCTTTCATTGTTTAGTTTTTATTATATTTTTACACCTGAAGATGGAGGTATCCTCCGAAAAATGTCGTGTTTTTTTATTTTTTTTTTAAATATTTAGTGGATTAAACAAAGTTATTTTTAATTTCCTAAGTAAATTATTTCATTACATAAAATATTGTATTGTTTTTTAATGTATTATATATTATATTATATATCTAGATTTCCTTGACTGATGGCTATATCTTTGATTATGTAAGATTAAGTAATCGTATAACTGTTTCAAATGATTGATTGTAAAAATAAAAACATTGAAGGGAAGTCACTAATCACACGACGGCCATGAAAAATTCATACTGAGTGTAAGATCAATATCACGACGCTTGAATCTATTCCAAATCAGAACTGAATATCTCGCGATTGTAGTCTGTACGGATTATTGAAACAATTAAATAAATATTAAGATTATCTATTAACAATAAAAATCAATTTAATTTAAAATATATATCCCTTGAATTTACAAATAAAACGTTTACACTGAAGAAGGTCGTCTGCGATCCAAAACTTATTTGTGATAAGTCTTCATCTTCTTCTTCCTTATTGTAGACCTATGTGGTCTGTTCTCCAGAGTGTTGCTCCTCCTGAGAGGTAGATTCCCTTATTTTGTCTTGACTTTCATTATGGAACGCTACACGCTTCAACAACGCGTTGAAATCGTTAAAATTGATTAGCAAAATCAGTGCTCTATTCGCTAATTTATGGTATTCATGGCCGTCCTGCAGAGTCTAAAATACGTTGTGGCAATATCACTTAGACAGGTTGTTTTATTTCATTTCAAATTCGAGCGCTCTTAATGAAAAACCCTTTACTAAATCTTCTTCTTATTATTATTCCTTATTGTAGACCTATGTGGTCTGTTATTCAGAGTGTTGCTCCTCCTCCTTCCATCTTTTAGGAGGCCTTCCACGAGGACGAGTCCCATGAGGCTGATTATGCAATGCAATATAGGGGAGTCTGGTGGTGTCCATTCTTTGAAAATGACCGTACCAGTCCCTTTTTCGCTGTCTGCTATCTTATAATATCCTCAACCTCACATAGCTCTCTTATTCTGGTGTTCCTCTCTCAGTGTCTTGCCTACTATCGTCCTCAGTGTCTTCATTTCGGAAGTCCTCAAAACTTGTTTGGTCCTACTGGTTACTTATTGTGTCCGTGATAAGTGCTTGCGAAAATTAGTTTTTTTAAAGTTATTCAAATATGAATACACAATACAAAGTGATGACTTAGAATAATTTCTGCAAGATTTATTATATTGTATGAGAGTTTCGCTATGACAGGATATAAAACGCTAAGGGATTTTTTTAAATATTTATGTAATCAATTCTGGAATGTCTTAAATATATCAATTTAAAAAGCGATAAAGGTTTTAAAAACATAATGTTTTAGTACAAGTAAAAAATAAAATGTTTAATTACAATTTAATTGTATGATTTTGATGAGTAAAAAGAAACATAACTAACTAACTAACTAACCATCACGCCGTCTCCCCGAAGGGGTAGGCAGAATGAATAGACTGCCACACTTTCCTTAATTGACATGTTTCTCTCGATTCCTCAACATTTATTCATACATCGTGTCATGCACGCTCGTCGATTTCTCTGACTCCTCACGTGGCTGACATTCAATAATTTTTTTACCATTTTTTCTTCATTATCATCTTAATGATCCTTTCGTAATTTTGTTCACAACACCATCATTCGCACCGCATTCACTTCTAATATTTTCATTCGACACTCTATCATACACAGAGCATCCAAACATTCGTTTACAATATCTTATTTCTACTGCATTTATTCTACTTTCATTTGCCAGTGCCAGCTTCGCTTCCATGATAAAGAGGGCAATTACAATTTCATAGGTCGTTGTGGAAATAAGTAATAAAGAAATAATCATAATGAAATCATACATTAACCAAGGAAAACGTCGCAAGTTCAAATCAATTGAATATTGAATGTCAGCACGCGAGGAATCAAAGAAATCGATGTGCGTTCACAACATGTTGTATGAATGTTAAAGGATCGATAGAAGTATGGCAGGAAAGAACAGTGTGGTGGTTAATTGTTTCTATTTACCCGTATGGGAAGACGGCGTTATGGTTAGTTCGTTGTTAATTTTAGATCTTTTGTGTATTTAGGCATGTTCACAGCGGATGGCCGAACGGACAGTGATGTTGAAGGAAGGGTTGGTGCGGGTTACAAAGTGAACGGAGCTTTTAAAATAGTTATTAGAAACAAGAATCTATCAATGAAAGCGAAAATGGCCGTTCACAATGGAGTTCTGGTCCCAACCCTTATGTATGGAAGCGAAGCATGGAACCGGCAGACGAAAGATGAGAGCAGAATAAATGCGGTAGAGATGAGGTCCCTAAGACGTATGTATGTGTGGTAGAACGATGTACGACAGAATCTCAAATGCTGATATTAGGAAGGAATTTAGAGCGAAAGAAGGTATAATGAACAAAATTATGAAAGGATCGCTGCGTTGGTTCGGACATATAGAGCGCATGGGTGAAGAAAGAATGGTTACAAAAGTATAAGTTAACGATGTAAATGGAGCAAGGAGTCGAGGTAAACCGAGAAAAACATGGCATGACCAAATTAATCAAATTTTAAAGGTTGGTCATGTCAGAAGCCGGAAGAATCGACGTGCGTGTGTGACTCGATGTATGAATGTGGAAGAATCTGGAGAGGTATGTCAGGATAGAGAAGTGTGGCGGTCCATTCTCCCTGCCTACCCCTACGGGGAAACGGCGTGATGGTTTGTTGTTGTTGTTGTTGTTAGTTTTAGATTGTTGTAAATCTATAATAAAAAAAATCGTCAAAATCCCTCATGGTCACATATCGCATGATTATTGTGTTTGACCGTGAGAACTTTATCTCTCCTATTCCCTATTCCGAATAGAGACGGGGACCCGCTGGTTCAATGGACAAGCACCCGCATAATATCTGCGGGTCTCGGGTCGAAGCCCGGAGCGCCCCGCCGACCCTGAACCCCGAACATGTGAACAGTACCAGATGTAGAAATTACAAAAACGCTTTTTATAAAATACTCCCGAATAAACTAATACTGTGTAAATAACAAGAAATCTAACGAAAAATAATTTATAACAATATGTTTAACAAACAAACCAGGAATGCAACCTATAACTCAAGGCGAACCATCAGATTCAAGGACAGATACAACTTTAAGATGGTGGAGGACTTCACTTACCTGGGTTCGTCTATAACAAAAGAAAACGAAGATCACAAGGAAATCGAAAGAATAATCACAATTGGTAACAAAACATTCTTCTCTCTACTACCAGCGCTCAAATCAAGAAACGTACACTGGAAAACCAAAATCATCCTGTATAAAACAATCATCCGAATAGTAGTGACCTATGGGTGTGAGGCGTGGACAATGACAGCGAAATCTGCAGAGCGACTGGATACTTTTGAGAGAAGGGTGCTGGGCAGAATTCTGGGGCCTGTGAATGACAGTGAAGGCTGGAGAGTGCGGCATAATGACGAGCTGTACAATATTTACAAAGCTCCCAGTCTCTCTACACAGGTCGGACTGAATAGACTGAGATGGGCCGGTCACGTGCAGAGGATGCCTTCATCGCGAACCCCAAAAAGATTGCTGGAGTGGCACCCAGGTGGTAGAAGACCAATTGGACGACCAAGGCTGCGATGGGAGGATGAAGTTGGGAGAGATGGAGCAAGATTGTTAGGAGTGTCAGATTGGAGGGTCGAAGCGGAGGACAGGAGGAGTTGGAGGCGAAGAATACTGGAGGCTAAGGCTCGATATGGGCTGTAGGGCCATCGAAGATGTTTAATTGATACCGAAGATATTGTCAGATGGGGCAGGAAAAGAAGACGCTTCTGGCGCGACCACGTAGAACGAATGAGCAAAGATAGACTCCCCCAAGCAGCCGCAAACAACGTGCCAATGGGAACTCGCCAACCCGGAAGATCTACGAAGAGATGGCAAGACAGTTGGAGTTCTGTGTCCCAGGATGCGTCGACGCCATAAAAACAGATCCACGGATCAAAATCATTCAATTAGGTAGAAACAATTTCGAGAAAGAAGCCGACCGAAGAATTCAGTTGGGTTGGGCGGCCTTTGGAAAATTACGTCATGTTCTCATCTCTAATATACCACAATGCCTCAAGATTAAAGTCTTCAACCAGTGCGTCTTGCCAGTCATGACGTACGGAGCCGAGACGTGGACACTGACAAAGGTCTAGTCTACAGATTCAAGGTGGCCCAACGCGCCATGGAAAGAGCCATGCTTGGAATAACCTTGAGGGACAAATTTAGAAACGACGGCTGAAGATTATGTGTGCAAACTATATTTTACATTGCTTTCCCCACTTACGACATCTTTAACCTAGCATATATTCATTAGTATCCGTATGTCGAGTGAAATGTAAATTAAAATCAATACTTTAGGTATACCCTAGTACCACCCTGTCTAATGGGAAGGAGGCAGTTGTTATCGTCTGACGCCGGCTCGTCTCCGGCCGATACATTAATGGAAGGTTATTTGGAAGGAAACAATTCGGATTGACACGTGTGGGAGACCGTGTTCGTATATAGTGACGTCATATTTATAACATGTATAAGGAGTAAGTTACCTTCACGCTAGTTCACCACTGTTGCGGGCATAACCAGTATTACGAATGTCCACCGCACAAAACGTCATACAATAGAAGGAATTATAGTCATGCATTTAAGCAGCAAAATAAGTTAATGCAATGCGAATGAAATTTCACTAATGTTTATGCTGAAACCGGTCGAAGCCATAATCATAAGTGGAATTTAACAAATTTTGATTTAAAAAAAAAAATGTTATTATTTACCACGAAATATCAAATTACATGAATTTTTATAATCTTAAAGACCCAGACAACAGTTGTTTGTAACACCTGAAGATGCCAATATCGGTTGGCGAAACAGCTGTCGCGACATTCACAAAAAGTGAATAGTAAAAATTGTGGTATGATAAGGGTTATAAATTTTAACAGTTAATGATATTGAAGTATCATAGTGTTTTGGCCAAAACAATGGACTATTATTTTTTTTAAACTTGTGTATGAAGGACTTAATTTGTGGTGTGACATTATTCAATAAAATACTAATACACTTTTAGTATTTGTATCCAAACCACTTTATTTGGTAACACCAACCGGTTTCGCTCCCGCCGGAGCTACGTCAGGGTGAGAGAGAAAACTAAATATTATATAAAAACAGAGAACAACATATGAAGAAAGAAATATAAAATAAAGGGGAGAAAGAGGAGTAGGAGAACGTGTGCACGAGGACGAATAGAATGTTAAAACAGTGAGTCAGGATCATTAAGGAAAAATAATGGAGAATTTCTAATTAAGATTTTAGTGGCAGACAGGGGAATGAAATTTTTTATTTTTTATGGGAATATTTAAAATTATTTTCATTGGGGAACATGGCTAAAATGGGACTATGGGAAAGATTAGTTTGATTATTATTTAAGGGTAGTAGGATTAGATATTATTTTTTAGATATTATTAGATATTATTATTTTTAAATACAAACCTGACTTACCTAAACATTACAAGGAAATGCAAGACTTTGGTTCAAATAAAGCTAAACACAATTTTGATTTCAATGTTTTTTTTATCATTATGTAAGAACGAACTTCTAAAAAACAAGATTTGATAAAATTGTTTACTAAAAAAGAAGAAAAATCGTATACTAAGTGATAAAAGGACTGCATTTAGATTGATTTCTCATTATATCTGATCTGTTGTAAAGTTAATATAAAATAATCATCACCCCACTGAGTGGCGAGATAAGCGTCAGGGATCAACATAAATGCATTCGATGGGTGCCTACTCATCCCTAGCTTCTCGGAATTTTTTCACCAATTATTCCTTTTTGAATAAATTCGGTTTGTTCTGTTCGGCTTAGCATCATTAATTTCCATTGTGCATGGATATACAAGGCAAAGATCGTTTCAATTTGTATCCGTTTCAATTTAAAAAAAAAATCTTATACAAAGGATTCAAATCAATGGCATTAGAATTTATTATTAAATCTCCAATCAGAGCAGATATGACAGTTCGTTTTTACGAAAATTAATCTTAAAATATAATAATGAAAACGTCTGTTTTCTAGAAGATGTATTATATTTTATGTGAATGACATTTTTCACCTGTCTAAGGTATTAACAAATGTCCATGACGTGTTGGCGAAACATATCATTTACATAAAATAAAATGAAACTTCGCGAAAACAGACGTTTTAATTCGTATTAAAAATTTAATATGGAGTTTTACATCATTGTTCAAGAAACAATAAAAAAATAGTCTTATTGTTGGTGGTGATTTTTATTTTGTTAAACTCCATTATAAATTATAATGTGAAAGCAAAACGTCAGTTTTCTAGAAATTAGATTATATTTTATGGGAATGATATGTACATGATCGTGCCTTCAGCGTTTCGGGTCCGTTGGCGTGGAATAGCCTCCATGTTAGTATTAAGTATGAGGATAGTGACGTTAAATTTAAGAAATTTCTGAAGACTGCACTGTTCGGTCAGTGATTTCCTAGTGCGCCCTTGGAGTAATTGATTTTACAAAACGGCGCACTTAAAATACAAGTCATCAGAATAATAATAGTATATAAATAAAAATCTCTGTAAAACCGACAAAACTATCGCGATTACATTACAACTTATTCTTCTTACATTTATTATTTTTGAACCTTTAGGTCAATCATGTACTCAGACACGTGAGGGTTGGAGAAATCGACGTGCGTATACGACACGATGTATGAATGTTGTGGAAACGAGAATAATGTGAGGAAAGAACAGTGTGGCGGTCCATTCTATCTGACTACCCCTTCAGAGAGACAGCGTAATGGTTGGTTAGTTAGCAATTAGAATAAACTTTTTATTGTTGATTCAGTTAAAAATAATGTTACTTGAAATTTCATGGTAGAAGTTCATTGTAAATAATAAAATTAAAAACTTTTTGTATTTTTATTCACTAAGTGTCGTGACAGCTGTTTCGCCAACATCGGCCAACGCCAACAATAAATTGTGACATTAGAACAGTGTTTTAAATTTTAACAGTAATAATGTTGAAGTATCATAGTGTTTCGGCCAAAACAATGGACTATTTATTGCATATTTAGTGTAAATCCACTAATGTTCCTTAATCAAATTTTGATAGCGTTATATATGAAATTCAACTCCTCATCATACCAGAAGATGGCAGCGAACTGCCGAAACCGGTAGAAGACACATTAGTGGATTTGAACTAAATATACATTTTAAAAATCTGTTTTTCTTTTTTCTTTTTCTTTTCAGTCTGGTTCAGTTTAGAAACGCTGGTATGTTAAAAACAGTCAATATTATTCCCACTAAACTATTATCATATAATCCACCACTCGTAATCCATTAATGAACCCAGAGTACTTCATCCGATAGAAAAAAGAAAATGCAATATCGCCATAAAAACATAGATTTTATTAGGGATTAGCGGTATCCTCTTTTAATTAAGAGAATGGTGCTCCAGATAATTTAATTACCGAAACGAGTGTCGATTGCCGCTTAATAAAGACACGTTCGTTTCAGGGTGGTTATTCTTTACTTTCTATGTCATTGAAATTATTGTGAAAATGACTTTGGGACAAACGAACTCTACCCTTGTTTACGCCAAAGCGATTCAAATGATTAAATAGAAAGATAACTTTGTTACAGAAGGATTAAATTCTGAACTTTAATCGGTTAATATTATATTCTGAAATGGTTATCTTGAAACTAGGTGAACTTGGAACAAATTATAATCTAAGGATTTAGAGTATTAAATAAAATGGCTAAATCCATAGCTGTTTCAACAACCAATGTTGGCATTATTAGGATTAAATATTTAACCTTTTCGCAATAGTTAATTGTTTTATCAGTTTTTTCACACGAGAGTCAAAAAGTCTTAAATGAATTTTCGTCCGAAATGAGTTGTGGACACCGTGTCCAGTATAAATTACAGTAAATCCATCGTACAGTATAAAGTATCTTCTACTTTTTGTCCTGTCACACCTCCGTGGTGCATAGGGCCTCAAGAAACCTTCTCCACCCGACTCTATCGCATGCCTGATGCCTAACATCATCCCAAGTGAGGCCTGCTGCTTTAACCTCGTCCTGCAGGGCTCTTCTCCAGGTGGCTCTAGGTCTGCCTGGCTTTCTCTTTCCCCCCATAGGGGACCAGTCTAGTGTGCCCTGAGCGATGCAGGCTGGGTTCCGTCACAGAGTGTGACCGATCCACTGCCATTTGCGTCTAGCGACTTGTTCTCTAATTGGCTTTTCGCCTGCCATGCTCCAGAGAACGGCATTTGACACCGTTTGGGGCCAATAGATTTTGAATATTGAGCTAAGGTACCTATTTATAAACACCTGGAGTTTACCAATAACGTCCGCGGTAGACTTCCAAGTCTCACATCCGTACAGCAGTACGCTTTTAACGCTGCTGCTGAATATTTGGAGCTTGTGCTTTCTCTAAATGATACCGGAGCGCCATACAGGGCGAAGCATAGCGAAAGCTCCCCTTGCCTTGTTAAGCTTGCTGGTTACATCTTCATATAGTATAGTGAGAAGTAATCGTTAAAACAGTCCTAGACGCATTAAAAACATACACACGAGCATCATAATTCATTTCGGGCAAATATTATTTACGACATTATGGCTTTCATGTACCATACATATAGTAGATCTTTATATATAATTCTTCTGTACGGGCCTTTGTAGCTGAACTCTTCCTAAACGGCCGGACCAATTTTGATGATTTTTTAAATGTGTGTTTGAGTGGGTCCCTGGATGGTTTTTGGACCCGGTAGGTGACCGTCTGAGAATTTCATGAATAATTGATCTTCTGAGAATAATTATAAGTGATGTTTGTTTACCATAGGTGGCGCTGATGTAGAATTCTGCGTTTAAGTAGGATTTCAACAATGTTAAACAAATAAAAAAATAATAATTCAAGAAAACTAGTTCTTTAAAACACTTTGATTTTTGTTTATAAAATTAAGAGTTATATGGTGCCTGTATATCTAACTAAAAATGTAGCATATAATTAGTTATGAAATACATGAATATTTGACGAGAGGTCGTGATAGCATCATCAGGTGATTTTTTTTATTGCAACACTTGATGATGCCAGCATCGTTTGGCGAAACAGCTGTCGCGACACTCTCAGTGAATAAAAATAAAGTGCGATATTATAAGTGTTATAAATTTTAACAGTAATAATGTTAAAGAGTATCATAGAGTTTCGGCCAAAACAATGGACTATTTAAATAATGTCAAATACAACTAATCTCCATTAGGTTAAGACACTATTTTGGCGCGCCCGGAATCTATCTAAGAAGCCATCTGTGTTATCAAATCAAATCAAATCAGTTTATTTCATCAACAGACATTACAAAAAGTATTTTTAAGTCATCTATTGAGAACGGGTAAAATAATATAATATATTATGTATAGTATACTGCCAGAAACGAATAAGAGATGGTTCAACATTAGGAAGACAGGATACTCTACAGAATTAAGAGTATTTGTCCTCTGAACGTACTTTCTGTGCTGTCGCTGTAGGATGATATCTATCGGGGACAAAAAGCCGAACACCATCCAGTACGGCCGAGTTCTCGAAGTATCCCCTAATTAATCTAAAGATAGTTGAAGACTACAGGGGAAAAACAAGGAATGTCAGTAGAAGGTTAATTTGAATAAATTGAGGATGAAGCTAATCAAAGTCTATATATTTCTTAGCAATTAGCAATCGATTATCTGGCCATAGTCGATGACACAGAAAATTTAATGTGGATAGATACGTACAAATGCCGCTAGATGGCATTATTACATTTTTGAATTTTAACTGACATTCCTTGTTTTTCCCCTGTAGTCTTCAGTTATAGTCAAAGCGAAACATCTCTGACCCCTGACCATCCATTAGTAAGATTGAATCAGAAGTATTGAGTGCGGCCCAACACGCCACGAACTTTACATAATTAGTAATCAGCAGCGGGTCTAATGTCAGCTGGGATCCAATCACCGCTGCCAAGGTGAGCCAGACTACTATAATAAGATCTCCAAATTCGTCTCTTGCAGTTGTTCTAATATGTTACACTTTAATCACGAACGCGAAAAACTTAAACGACGATAATACACGGTTATTTTGAAGGGAATATAAAATACTGAATACGACAATTCAAATTTTAAAAAAATACTAACTAACTAACTAACCATCACGACTGCCCCACTTTTCTTTCCTGACATATTTCTCTCGATTCCTCAACATTCATACATCGTGTCATGCACGCGCGTCGATTTCTCTGACTCACATGGCCGACATTCAATATTTGATTTATTTGATCGTGCCACGTTTTCCTCTATTTCTGGTTCCATTTACATCATTAACATAAACTTTTTTACTATTCTTTCTTCATTCGTTATTTCAATATGTCTGAACCATCCTAATGATCTTTTCTTAGTTTGTTCATAACACCATCATTCGCATCGCATTCACTTCTTATATTTTCATTCGACACTATCATACACAGAGTATCCACACATTCGTCTAAGAGATCTCATTTCTACTGCATTTATTCTACTTTCATCCTTCTTTTGCCAGTTCCATACTTCGCTTCCATACATAAGGGTCGGTGGAAGAACGTTCTAAGATATTCAAGATTTTTTGGATAGGCTTTTGTTTGCGATGACAACTTAACCGTCGCGTTGCCATGTGGTCAATTGAGTTTCCACTGCCAATTTAAAGTTGATTTTCTTAAAACCTATGGACCCTAATATTATAAAAAAAATTGTAATCCTCCATTGAAGTGTTCTCAATATTTCGTAATAAAAAAAAAGCAAAAATTACTTCCTTCATCCCAAAAAAAAAAAAAATTCTAAGACTGCCCTCACCTTCATTCGTGTTAAGGTAGAATTTGTTTTGCTAATATTTACAACTTTATCAAAAGTGACAAATACTTACTCGCTGTTTTGAACATATTATAAATTATATCTTTGACCTTTTCAATAGGTACGTAATAATACCGACTGGATGAAAACGCACCACGTAACTTAATAATATCAGAACTGTTAAAATATTAACACTTTACCAAAAGGGACAAATATTAATACGTACTCGTTGTCTTGAACGTACTATACATTTTGCCTAGGTGCCTTTATCTTCGCCCCGCCCGCCGCTGCGCGCAGACAAGTTTATACCCGCAGACAAGTTTATGTCCAGTCGCCTGTATGCTATGACGCATTACATATCAGAAATCGCATGGTTCCAGAAAAAAATTAATAATGATATGTTTTTCAAATAATCCATGTATGTTATAGATATCGATCTATTCCTAATGAAATTCCCTACAAGATGACATAAATTAAATTTTGATTCATCTAGTCATATGCTTGATATTTAGATAAAGTTAGCGGTAAACTGAACTTACCACATGGGAGCAAGCGTTTTGTTTTGAACACGGTACGTTAAGGGTTAAAGTGCACCATTCACTTTGCTTCCTGCCCCAACCCTTCTTTCACTATCCCTCTCCACTATAATTTAATACTCTTTTAGTAATTTGTATTAACACCACTTTATTTGGTAACACCAACCGGTTTCGCTCCCGCCGGAGCTTCGTCGGGGTGAGAGAGTAAACTATTATAAATATAAATATTCCTATAAAAAATAAAAATAATAAAATTCAACTCCCCTGTCCGCCACTAAAATCTTAATTAGAAATTCTCCATAATTTTTCCCTTGTGATCCTGACTCACCGTTCTAGCATTTTATTCGTCCTCGCGCACACTTTCTCCTACTCCTCTTTCTCCCCTCCATTTTATATTTCTTTTTTCATATGTTGTTCTCTGATTTTATATTTAGTTATCTCTCTACCCGGATGAAGCTCCGGCGGGAGCGAAACCGGTTGATGTTACCAAATAAAGTGATTTAGATAGAAATACTAAAAGAACAAATACAAATTCGTGTTTAATTAAATAATTAATGAAAATATACTATATTTCTGATGTATACATTATAAAAATTGGTGATGTATTTATAAAAACGCTGTTCTATATTTCTGATGTATTTATTTTAAAAATCTTCAAATAAATCTGAAGAAATACAAAACTTCAATGAAGCCATTCGTTTAAAATATTTTATAACAATTATTGTATACAACCCTAGATGAAAATATGACATTAAAACCCACACAATAAGTATTTTTGAAACAGTTAAATTGTCTTATCCAGTATTTTATATTCCCTTCAAAATAACCGGGTATAATCGTGTCAGTCTCAAATGCCGTTTTCTAGTCCATGGCAGGCGAAAAGCCAATTAGTGAACAAGTCGCTAGACGCAAATGGCAGTGGATCGGTCACACTCTGAGATGGAACTTAGTCTGCATCGCTCAGGGCGCACTAGACTGGTCCCCTATCGGGGGAAAGAGAAAGTGAGGCAGACCAAGAGCCACCTGGAGAAGAGCCCTGCAGGACGAGGTTAAAGCAGTAAGCCTCACCTGGGATGATATTAGGCATCAGGCATCATGACGTTAAATTTAAGAAACTTCTGAAGACTGCACTGTTCGGTCAGTCATTTCCTAGTGCGCCCTTGGAGTAATCGATTTTACAAAACGGCGCACTTAAAATACAAGTCATCAGAATAATAATAATAATAATAATAATAATCAGGCACGTGATAGAGTCGGGTGGAGAAGGTTCCTTGAGGCCCCTATGCACCACAGAGGTGTGACAGAACAAGAAGAAGAAGAATTATGTATTTTACAAAATTTATCTAACTAACTAACTAACTAACCATTACGCCGTCTCCCCGAAAGGGTAGGCAGAAAGAATGGACTGTCACACTTTTACTGATGCGGCACTCCATCCTTCTCTTTTCGGCCCGCGGGAGACGCGGTGTGATGGGTTGCGAACCTCATCGCCACCAATAGGCATCTCCCGCGCACACTTCGATCGTCCAACACCCACAAAACAAATCTAAAACAAATAATATAGAATACAATGATATAAAATAAAATAACAAAATAAAAATAATTTAACACAAAATGTTATTTTTAGATGGTGCACATATTGCCTATTTAATTTATGTTCCACGTTATCCACCGTTTTTTAAATTTAGCACATAATGTAATAACACATAATGTTTTTTTCGATGTTGCACATGTTGACATGGACGATCCGGACTTATATAAGAAAGGACTTATACAAAAATTATATAAGAAATATACTATAGAGGAGCGTAGGCGCGACGTGTCGCTCTTTAAAGTGTAATCAATTAACGTAAAATATAAGTGTATAGATTTAAAAAAAAATAATAATAATATGCTTACTTTTAAAGCGCCGTTTTTTTTTCCTGGGGCCCTTTGCACCACGGAGGTGTGACAGGACAAAAAAGAAGATAACAATTATTATAATTAGGAACATAAAGTGTATCCATCTTCGTAAGCTAGTAAAGGGAATACTACAGAATAAGCAGATGTCTCAAAGGCAAATTGGATTCATTACAAAAATAACTTGGCAATGCTTCATTATTCCTTTATGATGAATTTAGTCTTTTGTCTATTTTTCACATCCAATCCGGCGAGCGCGATTCATCGCGGTACCAAAATTTTCCCTTTGAATCTGATCACTCGATTTAGGCACAATCATCCTTTGTTCCCGGTGACAATGCAGACCAAATAATTGGACAATGTCGGAAGTCCAAAAGAAAGTAAAAATTCATCATTGCACAATAGAAATGAGTTCCATCCGTTATTGCTGCGTTGCGGATATGAATAGTATCACGTGTGACAATCGGAATAGCTCAGTGAGGTAGCTGACTACATCGGACCCTCAGAAATAATCAAAACATCAAAATCACGCAATTTCGCAGTATTCAAATCAAATCAGTTTATCTTCTATGTTCGCCATACTATGTGTTGTAGATGTTTTATTTGTCATTTTATTTTTTATTATCTTTGTACATACAACACTATTAAAATTATATATCAGGCATGTTTCGGACAACCAGTCCTTCTTCAGTGATACATATCTGTCAAAATTTATCATATTTGTAAACAATTTTATAATATTTTAAATATGTATCACTGAAGAAGGACTGCTTGTCCGAAACATGTCTGATATGTAATTTTAATAGTTTTGTAAATACAAAGTATATATAAAAATAAAAAAAAGACAAACAAATCAGTTTAATATACGATAAACCTAAGGCTTTAACAGTGTGGACTTCCGTAAAGACGATTTTTTATGATTTAAAACACTATTTTTTCCACTTTTGAGTTTATTTTTCTCGACATGTTTCGAAGGCTATACATCTTCATCATCGGGGGAACGATATAAACTCGTTTTATATCGTTCTACCGATGATGGTGTAGAGACTTAGAAACAAGTCGAGAAAAATAAATTCAAAAGTGGAAAAAAACATCGTTTTAATTCATAAAAAAATCGTCAAAATAGCTATCTCAGCACACATTAGAAAAAATATTAAAATTTAAGGTATTGAGTACAGGTAAAATATCGTCAGATAAAATATAGTCGATCTCCGAGGAGACCGCGTACAGCAGCCTAATCGCTCTTCCCACCGGTGTCACCAGAGGCAGTGGGTTCTAGCGGCTGAAAGGTAAAACAATCTATGCTGTAGCTGTCGGAGATTTCTATCAGGGGCAAAAATACCAACATCCTCCAGCACTGCTGAGTTCTCGAAATATCATCTGATTAATCTATAGAAACGAGTTATGAGATGCCCATCTGTTCGAAGCTGCAGCTTACACGATTTTATTTGTTTTTTCCTAACTAACTAACCATCACGCCGTCCCCCCCGAGGAGTAGGCATAGATAATAGAACGCCACACTGTTCTGTCCTGACATACTTCTCTCGCTTCCTCTACATTCATACATCTTGGCATGTACGCAAGTCGATTTCTCCAACTCCTCACGTGACCGACATTAAATATTTGATTGATTTGATCGTGCCACGTTTTCTTCGGTTTTCCTCTATTTCTAGCTCCGTTCACGTCGTTTACATATACCTTCTTCACCATTCTGTCTTCACTCATTCTTTCCATGTGTCCAAACCATCTTAACGAACCTTTCATTATTTTGTTCACAACATTTTCATTCGCATCGCATTCACTTCTTATACTTGCATTTACCACTCTATCATATCGTCGGTTCAAAGATAAAACTCATTAAGTGACATTTTAAAAAATATTATTTTTTTTGCAATTTTTTTTTTGCAATCCGACTTGTGAATTCTACGTCAGAAAATAATCACCAAGTGTTTTTATTAAAGAATAACTGTAATTCTTTAATAAATACACTTGGTGATTATTTTCTGACGTAGAATTCACAAGTCTGATACAGATATTGCAAAAAAAAAATGTATTTTTAAAATGTCACTTAATAAGTTTTACCTTTGAACCGACGATATACAGATTTACCACACATTCGTCTTAGAGATCTCATTTCTACTGCATTTATTCTACTATTATCCTTCTTTAGCCAGTTTCGTGCTTCACTTCCCTACATGGCTTTTCCAGTGAAGATTTTCTCCATCTTCTCCAAGATATTAGATTTTCGCGTCTTTACATTTTGAGGAATGCTCTGTAGCCTACTCTCGATATCTACGAATACGTGACCTAGCCAGCGTAACCGTGATTTCTCCACTCTTTCTAATAGGGCGTAGAGAGGTATACATTATTTACGATAGATATTTAAGGTGATGGCTTATTGTTATTTCTCTCTGCGTGGGGAAAGCATTGTGTATCCGATGGGTTCGGATAGCAAGACCGTTCTCACCTGGGACCCTAAAGGTCTCTGCCCACTACAACGTATCATACTATGACCGTAATAGGAACGTGTCGGGTTAAAAAATATTCTTTGTATTGAAAAGTATGAGACTATGCCCACTAGACCGTTCCGTCCCCGACCAGCACCATCGCCTGCTATGCACGGAGCGTTAATTAATTGTCGGCGAGAATATTTTGCCGGCGCCGATACCTCGGGGTACTCAAAAGTTGGTGTTTCTTCTGATAATGTCATTTTAAATTTTTTTCAGCAATACATTAAATTGGAATGTAGACATTCGGAAATACTGAAAGAACTTTTCTTCATCATCAACTAAGTGCCTGAATAACGTCCAATATTCTCCTTCAGTTTTTCGTTATTTTATAGAATCGTGAATCCAGTAACGTCGAGTGTTTTTTTGGTTCTCTTCTTCTTCCTCATCCGATATTATGGCAATTATTGCCAGTTGTCTAACAGTTATTTTTTTAATAGGCATACCTACCTATTTTATTATTTAAAAACTTGATAGCACTCCCAAGACGTCCACGCAACATCGATACGCATGCGAGAATGAAACGGTTTCCTATCGATTTTGGTGGATTTAGATCTGTATGATGGTACAGATTACATACGGGCAACATACGGGCATCATACGCGATGTATACGGGCACAGAACGCCGTCGATCCGTTTCAGTGGGCATAGCAGGGCGTATCGTGTTGCTTTTCATGTCTGATACGTTCCCAGCACGGTCATAGTATGATACGTTGTAGTGGGCAGAGACCTTTAAGCTTGGTTCTTTCTCATTGTATTGCTACGCCATTCATTACGGACAGTCCCTCAACGGTTAACTCTGTGTACGTGTCCGCTTAAGCGTTTAAATATTTCGACACGTACGATATAGGAATGGGAGAGAAATACGAAGAGTTATTCCAACTCGCGGAACTAAAATTAGGCCGAATGAAATAAAATTGAATCCAAGAAGTTACGTCATATTATTGGGTTGTAATATCTCTTATTGGAAAGGTATTATATTTGGGTTATGTGATAAGCGGAGAAGGATTCCACCTCCTTCGACTGATAATTTTGGGCAAAATAGAAGAACGGCGGTGAGTTGGCAGAATGCAGTAATCCTGGCTGCAAAATATAAGAGAATGGACAGGAATGAGATGAGAACCAGTTCCAAGTAGTGCGGGACAGAGATGCTTTCGCTGCAGAGATCGCCAATGTTAATAGATGATACGGCACCAGAAAAAAAAGTAAAATACATGAATGATTATATAAAAAATACAATATCGAGGTAAACACTCGTTTTATATGTGTGGAAGCGAAGCATGGAACTACCAGAAGAAGAATGAAACCAGAATAAATGCGATAGAGATGAGATTACTTAGAAGTATGTGTGTAAAACGATGTATGATAAAAAATTAAATGCTGATCACGAAGGAATGTCAAATTTATGAGAAGATTACTGCGCTGGTTTAGACACATACTCGTACAACGCATGGTTGAATAAAGAATGATTAATAAAGTATACTTAAACGATGAAATTGGATTTAGTGTCGAGAAAGTCCGAAGAAAACATTATTTAAATTTTAATGTAGGCCTTGTTAGAAGTCGGAAGAATTGACGTACTTGTAAGACTTGTATGAATGTGGAGGAATCTAGAGAAATGTGTCAGGATAGAGTAGTGTGGCGTTCCATTTTCTCTGCCTACCCTTTCGGAGAAATGGCGTGGTGGTTTATTGTTGTTGTATTATATTTTTTTGATAAACCCAAAACATTAATAATGTACACTATTATGTAATAATGCATTTTTATATATTAAAACAATGTTTTCACTTTTGCGTTTATTTATCTAGAAATTTTCAAAATATTTCAAATGGCCGGATCCATATTCTCAAATATTTCTGTATTGTTTGTTATTTATTATTCTCACGTGCATGGTACGATGTATTAATGTAGAGGAAGCCCGAGAGGTATGCCAGGACAGGGCATTGTGGCGATCCATCCTCTCTGCCAACCCCTCCGGGGAAATGGTGTGATGGTTAGTAAGTTAGTTAGTTAATTCTACGTCAGACCAAAGAGAGTGTGACAATCACACTACCATCGCCGGGAATCGAACCCGGGACCTTCAATGTGGCAGCCATAGCTCTTGCCAATACGTCACGAAGGTCAACATTCCGTCGAATTTATTGTGAATTAATTATGAGATAAACGAGTGCAACGGAGACAAGACAAGATGTAGCGGACTATTATTTTATGCCACCCCTTCGGAAATAAGACAAGATGGCTAGTTACACTAAAATTTTGTTTTTAAGCTGCTGGGTTTTTGATAACCGATTTTAAAGCCAGTATATCGCGTTTTAGATGTGTTTTTTATTGTGGGATTTATGTATGATATATCCAAAGTCAAGGACACCGATGTGGGACGTGCCAGTTACAGACATGTTTTGAGAATTTACGATCAGGTATTAATGTTATACAATATCTGATGAAATGGATGAATGACATAATTATGACATTCCGTTCGAGAGATAACAGGAAAAAATCACTGGGCCATATAGCATGGATGATGAAATAACCATGCTTCCATTGAAATATTCGTTATACGAGTACATTGATAATTGTTCATTTTAGATAATTTTAGTTAATTGTGACACGTAATACGTTTGTGATGTTTTGATGTTAAAATTATATTAGTTTTATCGTTTTTATAAAGAATTTTGAGAGGTGTAAAAATTTTTTTTCATTTGTTCCAATGACAATTTGAATAATTTCTTCAATATTATTTCAAAGTTCTTGCTGGTTAAGTGCCTAATTACAGCTAATTTAAAAAACGGTGGATACGTGGAACATAAATTAATTAAACACAAAAGTCCGGATCGTCCATGTCAACATGTGTAACATCGAAAAAAACATTATGTGTTATTACATTATGTGCTAAATTAAAAAAACGGTGGATTCGTGGAACATAAATTAAATAGACAATATGTGCACCATCTAAAAAGAATATTTTGTGTTAAATTATTTTTATTTTGTTATTTTATTTTATATCATTGTATTTCATATTATTTGTTTTAGATTTATTTTGTGGGTGTTGCACGATCGAAGTGTGCGCGGGAGATGCCTATTGGTGGCGATGAGGTTCGCAACCCATCACACCGCGTCTCCCGCGGAGCGAAAAGAGAAGGATGGAGTGCCGCATCAGTAAAAGTGTGACAGTCCATTATATCTGCCTACCCTTTCGGGGAGATGGCGTGATGGTTAGTTAGTTAGTTAGTTAGTTAATTGTTCATTAAACACATTAATTTCAAAATGTGCAGGTCGTTTACAAATTATAATTCTGCCCCTATTTTTATTCCTTGGACTCTCTCGAAAATAGGCGAACAATTAATGATATAATGTTGCTTCAAATCATTCACTTCAAAATACACAACTCCGAACTTCATACTAAATTATTACTGAATACCCCTATGCTTCGCACAATACACACTACGAACCAAATATTCCACCTTCCTGCTTATCGGACTAACTACGCTCAGAGTGCGGTGTACCGGACGTGCGACGTGTACAATAAGTGCTTTAATAACATCGATGTGTTCCATCTTAATGAAGGTGATTTAAAAAAAATGGTTGGAGCAACCCTTCGGGGCGAATGAAACTAGTTACTCTACTTTTTCTTTTCTTGTCTTTTTCTTTTTTTACATTTTAAAATTATATTTCATCTTTAATTATTCATTATTACTAATACTACTAGTTTTCTGTTTAACTTATCAAAGTGTTACTTTATTCTTCTTATATATTTAACCTTATGTCAGTTGTTATGTAATATTTGTGGTAGCATGTAATTGGGCTTGTTTTGTTGTCTCTGTGTGTTTATATTCATATACTGTATTTGCTGTTTGTTACCCTCAGTAATTAAAAAAATTAAATAAAATAAAATAAAAATAAATTTACTGTTTACATACAAATGCATAAACGAAGTATGCCATTGAAAAAAAGAGGATGTAAATAGAAAACATGCTGGAGAAATGGAATCTCTTTGACAAATACGTGATAAAATATTGTACGAATGTCAAACTCCGACACGAAGAGAGAATATATAAAATAGCGTTAAGCTTGAATGAATAAAAAAAAAATATGCGTAAAAGAGGAAAAAATGGCATGATTAAATCAATTAAAAAAATAATAATCGTACTTTCACTAATATGAAAGACGTCGATTGCTCTCCCCATCGGTATCACCAGAGACATCACATAACATAGTAAAGGGTTTTTCATTAAGAGCGCTCGAATTTTGAAATAAAACAACCTGTCTAAGTGATATTATTAGGTGTATAACTTTGCTTCCGCCGTTTTGCAATAGATGGCAGTAGCGGTAAGTGGTAGTTGGAATAAATAGATCATAGATGTCATATAATAAGCTTAAGTATTTGTAAACATAACGCCATCGAAATATTAGTCGATTTGTGTCTGCATCATAAAGTTATTCCCGATTAAACATGTCAGCTTACGAGCCAAATTCTCATTTTCATTTGCGGGAGGTTTTAATTTTATGCTTTAATATGAAGAAATCTGCGGCTGAGGCTCATCGAATGCTCTCAAATACCTATGGTGAGGCCGCTATTAGTGAAAGAACGTGCCGAGAGTGGTTTCAACGCTTCAAGAACGGTGATTTTAACGTCGAAGACCAGCATGGCGGTGGAAGAGAGAAGGTTTTCGAAGATGCAGAATTGGAGGCATTACTTGATCAAGACTCGTGTCAAACGCAACAAGAATTGGCAGGATCATTGGGAGTGACGCAACCAGCCATTTCAAAACGCCTGAAAGTCATGGGAATGATTCAGAAACAAGGAAATTGGGTGCCGTACGAGTTGAAGCCGAGAGATGTTGAACGGCGTTTGTGTGTTTGTGAACAGCTGCTTGCAAGGCAAAGACGGATGGGATTTCTGCATCGCATTGTGACTGGGGACGAGAAATGGGTTCATTACGATAATCCCATTACGAGCACTGATTTCGATAATAAATTTTAACAATTTCAACGCGTTGTTGAAGCGTGTAGCGTCCCATTGTGAAATGTCAAGACTAATTAAGCAATCATGTCAAATTTGACAGCTATCGCTTTACCGAAATGGCCGCTATAGGCTGTTAAAATTCGAGCGTCCATATTGAAAAATCCTTTGACCACCAGGATACATCACCTGCAGCGAAGCCACGGCGGCCATTGGGCCAAAATTATATTCCATACATAATGTCATTGAATGTCCTTTAAAATAAAAATATAATTGCGGCAATATCACTTAGACAATTCGTTTTATTTCATTTTAAAGTTTGAGCGCTCTTAATGAAAAATCCTATAGTAAACTCAGGTAAAGAAACAATTGAAAATATTACACATATAAACAGTTCAAAGATTACTTACAACGCCACGCTTCGACCTGGACTCTATTGACAATGAACCGATCTTTCGTTATAACCTACATAAAATAATGATCTTTCACCACATCGGAAGCAATGTAATAATTCATTAACAATTATTGTTCATTTACTCGGCCTATAATTGTAAGTATTTGATACTTTGTTCCTATACACCTTGAATAGATCCAGTCATGTAAATGCCAATAGGCTGGCATGCTTATTAAAATGGGTGCCACATTGTTGAATCACTTGACTGCACGTAGGAGATGCATTTCCTGCTCTTATGAATCGTTACTATCTGTTTTCTTGCGGGTTTTGTAATATCAAAATATGCACAGTGCATTGCTGTACGTAGGAAGGGAATACGTTGGCTATTATAATTTATACGGCGGGTTCAGGTGGAAATTCGATACTATATGGGCGTCAGAATAACTCGATTTATGCAGAATCTAAAATAGGATTACCACATTCCAACAAACACTAACATTTGGTACATATTTTATTAGAATGAAACAGTGTTATTGCTACAGAGAAACATTATCAAAATTTGTTTTTTTAATGTATACAAATACTGGATTTTTACCCATTGCAGGTTAATCATTTTTAAGGATTAATCGTATCTCAATAGAGACGAAGATGTATTTTTTTTTGGAAACAGAATATGGTAGTCGAGGCGTTTACAGGACTTATGACCTGTCATTGGTTGGGTTAAGCGATCACTTTATGTTAACAACATTCCCCATTCCACCCTTCTTACAACCACCACGTCTGACAAATTTTTGGAACTTGTATATATGCTACTATGTTATATAACTTCACATTTTTTAGGTCAATGTACACTAGCGCCATCTATTAAGATTATTTGTAAGGATTAATATGCTTGTCAGACGCGGTGGTCTTATGAAGGGCGGAATGGGGAATGTTGTTAACATAAAGTGATCGCTTAACCCAACCAATGACAGGTCATTAGTCCTATAAACGCCTCGACTACCATATTCTGTTTCCAAAAAAAATTATATCTTCGTCTCTATTGAGATACAATTAAGTATCAAAATTAAATTATATTTTGATCACAATCGTCAGTGTTATGACATACACATTCACGCACGATATTATTGATGCATTTGAAATAAATGCACACTAAAATAATAATAAAAACTGTTAAATTAAAAAAAAAACTATGTTTTATGTATCACAATTGTATTTTATTTTACGCGACAGCAATGTATGCAGCAATCTATGTATAAAAGTGGAAGGGGTATAATTAGGATTGAGGAGAGGGGAAATGTAACGGAAACATCGAGTGGAAGGGGAAGGAAATTATACCCCTTCCACTCGATATGTTTCCGTTACATCTCCCTTCTCCTCAATCCTAATTATACTCCTTCCACTTTTATACATTACTCGATCTCCATTTAGTGTGTAAGTGACCGCTCTATTTTATTTGATTGTTAAAATTGAATACATTGATAAAGGTTACTTGGAACTAAACACGTCTGAGTTCAGTGAAAAAAAAAGTGTTATACAAAGTAAAATTATATTTATTCAAATATTTCTTCCTTATTTCATCGTTCGGTATTCTACCATATATCCTTTTCCCACACATACTTCTCATTTTCTGACACTGTGATTTATAATGTTTACAAAACAATATTAAAAAAATATAACACTGTTAAAATAATTTTTAGGTCAAAGAATATATGAAAATTCATGGGATTCCAACACTGGATTGACCCGGAAATAGCCCTGACCTAAACCCTATCGAGAACTTGTGGCATAAAATGGCAATTGAAATAAATAAACTGAAGCCTCTATCAAAGGAAAACCTTAAAAATATCATTGAAAAAGTGTGAATAATTTTTTTTACCAAGACTACATACATAATTTGGTGAAATCCATGCCTAAACGTATTGAAGCAGTTATTAGAAAAAGGAGGAGGAACAAAGTACTGATTTTGTTGGTTTTTGATAATTGTTAGTGTTATATACCTATGTAATTTTATTTGAATAATTATGTGTTTATTTAAATTATGAGAGCATTTTTAATTTTTGTGACAAAAAATCGAAAATTTACAAATTAACTCTAAAATTAAGAAAAAAATAATTGTTGATCCCTCAAAAGGCACTTTTCTTGCAGATCATCTTTAAACAGTGTTGCTTAATAATTTGGCCTGAAAAGCTATCAAGGAATCACAAAAAAAAATATATATATATATATATATATATATATATATATAACTAACTAACTAACTAACTAACTAACCATCACGCCGTCTCCCCGAAGGGGTAGGCAGAAAGAATGGACTGCCACACCTTTCTTTCCTGACATATTTCTCTCGCTTCCTCAACATTCATACATCGTGTCATGCACGCGCGTCGATTTCTCTGACTCCTCCATGGCCGACATTCAATATTTGATTTATTTGATCGTGCCACGTTTTCCTCGGTCTTCCTCTATTTCTGGTACCATTACATCATTAACATATAATTTTTTTACCATTCTTTCTTCATTCATTCTTTCCATATGTCCAAACCATCTTAATGATCCTTTCATTATTTTGTTCATGACACCATCATTCGCACCGCATTCACTTCATATTTTCATTCGACACTCTATCATACACAGAATATCCACACATTCGTCTAAGAGATCTCATTTCTACTGCATTTATTCTACTTTCATCCTTCCTTTGCCAGTTCCATACTTCGCTTCCATACATAAGGGTCGGTAGAAGAACACCATTGTGCACAGGCATTCTAGCTTTTTTGGATAGGTTTTTGGTTGCGATGACAACTTTAAGTGCACCATCACTTTGTTGCCTGCCCCAACCCAACTGTAATATCCCTCTCCACTCTCCCATCTCTTGTAAACATACTACCTAAATACACAAACTCAACTACTTGCTCCAAGTTTTTCACCATTCTGCTAATGTTGCAGACTGTCGTGGTTTCTTCCTTTCAAAAAATCATTACCTTGGACAGTAACATTCATCATCAGATCATTTCGCATGCATACCTCATACATACAATTCACCAGGACTTGTAGTTCATGCTCGTTGTCAGCAAGTAGGACAGCCTCATCCGCATACAAGAGACAGCTTACTGACACTCCGCTCATTTTGGCACCTACATCCAACCCTTTCAGCTCTTTCATACAATTGTCGATATACAGATTAAATAACCACAGGGACATTACGCAACCTTGTTTGACACCTTAATTGATATCAAACCAGGCTGTAAGATCTCCATTTACTCTGACACTAGCAGTGCTTTCCGTGTATAGCGACTTAATTGCCGTGATCAGTTTTTGTACTTATTCCATATTCAGACAATATTTTTCACAACTTTTCTCTATTAATGTAATCATATGCTTTTTGTAAGTCGACAAACGCACAGAAAAGTTTGCGATTTTTGGCCAGAAACTTCTCTGTCAATGTACGAAGTCCAAAATTTTGATCCATACATCCTCTGCCATTCATAAAGGCACCT
>JAHDVF020000193.1:0-55716 GCA_022606425.2 Lepidostoma basale
TTTATACTCCATATTAAATAATAAATACCAATGAAAATGTCTGTTTTCTCGAAGTTTATAACATTTGATTATGCCTAAGAAAGAAAAAACATGCCATTCTTATAAACTACAAAAAAACTTCTAGAAAACATACGTTTTCATTCGTATTAGTTATGATGTTTTATAAGGTAACACAATCACAAAACAAGTTGCGACATGCAAGATAAAATTTCTATTTTACATAGTTCCTGAATAGGTGTTTTTCATCAGTCAAAAGAGATATTTTAGTAATCATTTCTTGAATATAGTGCACGACATAATTTAATTCACACTACTATTTTATTGGTAGGATGGAATATAAACGTGTTATTTTTCTTCTGAAAATATGTTGTTTTTTCAGGGTTAAGTGTTGAAGTGAAATAAGTTTACCGCGAGATTTTGTTTTAGTTGTTTTATTAATTGTACGGTGATATGATAATAACGTTGAAAATTACTGATAAAAGCGTGCAAAAAATTGGATAAAACACGTTTTCTCTTCATTTATATGAAGGTAAGTATTTAGATGTATAAAATATTAGCGCGAAGTGATATTGTTTATTACTATTTTTCTTTTTTATACACTTTGTATATACAACACTTTCATTAAAAAATACAATTATATTGATATGTTTAGGACAAACAGTCCTTCTTCAGAAAAGATACATATTTATAAAAATATTATAAATTTGTTGTTGTTTACATGATCTGACAGATGTTATCACATATATAACATCTGTCAGATCATGTAAACAACAACAATTTTATAATATTTTTATAAATATGTATCTTTTCTAAAGAAGGACTGTTTGTCCGAAACATGTCAACATAATTTTGTTTTTTAATAAAAGTGTTGTATATACAAAGTGTATAAAAAAGAAAAATAGAAATAAACCATCATAACAACACAAAGTATGGCGTATATTGATGAAATTCTAAAGTGATATTGTTTGTTTTTATTGTTATATGATATACGTATATTAGTACGTAGTTATGATATACGTATATCAATAACATTGGTGAATATATTGGTTCTGTGTTCACCCCACATGCCCCAACTTTTTGATTATTTCATATGTAGCGCTTAATCAAACATAAGTTAGCTTCATATCAAATATAGAAATCGCTCATAACTTAAACCTGGAGGCAATTTTATAACTTCTTTATATCAATGATATTGGTAAAAAATAAATCTTCTGATTATCCCCTTTTTGCCAACCATCAAATCTATTCAGAGCCATTGAGATTATTATGATTCCATTTTATAAAATAATAATGATTTGTTTTTAAATTGGTCGGATTGTCATTTAGTCTCATTTAATGCTCACAAAAATACTCACTTATTATCATATTATTGAATAATGTTAATTGACAGCGCGTTGAACAAATAATTTGTTGTGTATTTTTCGTCAGTTGTATTTTTTTAAAGACGATATTGTAGATAAAACTCTTTGAACATATTAGCGTTAAATAAATAATAGTAAATTGATAGAAGTATAAAGTCATTATTTATTTAAAAGTATTGGGTATTTATTACGACATTACAAATATATGGCAAACCTCATTATTTGAAAATATTGATGAAAGATAAATAAAAATGTCATTTACCGTAGTCTATCAAATGTCAAATTTATAAAGAAAATTAAATTATGCGTTGCGTTTTTATGAATTAAAACACTGTTTTTAACTTTTAGGTTTATTTTTCCCTGCATGGAAGTACGTTAATATCGTTACAAAACATAAAATTAAAAGTTGAAAAAAGTGTTTTAAATTATTTAATAAAAGTGTCATTGTGAAATTCCAGGGTTTTAACGCCTGAATAAAGAAAAATAATGTATTATTATTATTATTTGTATTTAAAATAAAATAAAAACACTGTATTTTGTTTTTCCCCACAATGCGGTTATTTTAATTGCCGACTAGTTGTAACTGTTATTACGAAGCCCTGAGGAAGCTTGGGTACAAGCGAAACTAGTCGCCAATTAAAATAACCGCATAGTGTTGAAAAACAAAGAATGATGTTTTTTTTTTAATGTAAATAATAATAAAATAAAAATTTCTAACCACAAAGTGAATGCTTCATCAAAAAATTTAAAAGATAAATAATGTTTTTCAGAAAATAAAAAAACATGGAATCAACAACGCAACACTTTAAGGGTGCCAAATTTGACTATTTGACATTTTCAATATACGACTATGTTGTATTTGTTGGTATGCTGGTTGTGTCAGCCCTCATCGGTGTCTACTTCGGGGTTTACAAGAAGCAGACCACCGCCAATGATTATCTCATGGGAGGAAAGAATATGGGAGTCGTCCCGATTGCTATGTCATTGACTGCCAGGTAACCCAGCAAATATTTCAAATATATAAGGTCCTTACATATGAAATTGGCGTTTTGCCGTACTGGCAACTTTGATCTCACATATCTTCTCTTTGGTTAGGAATTCCAAATTCAAATTTATACAGCTATTTACTCAAGTATTTGCGTTTCGAAAATTATAATTCATTTGTTTTTTCCTCAATAGTTTTTTTTCTTTGCGTCACTCAGTTTACAAAATGGAAAACTTGAAATATCGCGTTATATACCAGTACGAGTTCCACCGTGGCACCAGTGCTGCAGAAACGGCTCGAAGGATTAATGATGTGTATGGCGACGGTGCCGCAAAAGAAAACACAGTGCGTTTTTGGTTCCAACGTTTTCGTTCTGGTAATTTCGACCTGCAGAACAAGCCCCGTGGACGGCCGGAGACCAAAGTTGATAATGAAGAATTGAAGGCTATTGTGGAAGCGGATCCATCGCAAACCACGTCCGAGTTAGCTGCAGGCTGCGGTGTTAGTGATAAAACTGTTTTAATCCACTTGAAGCAAATTGGGAAGGTGAAAAAGCTTGAAAGGTGGGTATCTCACGAATTGAGTGAAGCAAATCAACAAACGCGCGTTGACTACTGCTTTGCATTACTCAACCGGCACAATAATAAAGGGATTTTGAATCGAATCATTACCTGTGATGTGTAAGTGGATCCTGTATGATAATCGGAAGCGCTCATCGCAATGGCCGAACCAGACAAACCATGCCCCAAGCGAAAATTGACTCCAAAAAAGTACTTGTGAGCGTTTGGTGGACTAGTGCTGGTGTCGTTCACTACAGCTTTCTTAAATCTGGCCAGACGATTACGGCAGATGTCTATTGTCAGCAACTGCAAACCATGATAGAAAAGCTAGCTGCTAAACAACCGAGGCTGGTTAATCGCTCTAGGCCACTGCTGCTTCATGATAACGCTAGACCACACACTGCACAACAGACGGCTACCAAATTAGAATAGCTTCAATTGGAATGTCTAAGACATCCACCGTACTCTCCGGACCTTGCCCCAACAGATTACTATTTTTTTCGAAATTTGGATAACTTCTTGCAAGGGAAAAAATTCAACTCCGATGGGGCAGTCCAAACCGACTTCAAAGATTTTATTGATTCCCGGCCGAATGTTTTTTTTAGTAAAGGGATCGATGAACTACCTATGAGATGGCAAAAGTGCATAGATAACAATGGTAACATACTTTGATTAAATAAATATATTATATTTAAAAAAAATCAACTTTATGTTCCTCCCATACAAAACGCCAATTTCATATGTAAGGACCTAATATAATACGTAAAATTTAAAGCAGTGATTCCTAACCGGGGCGCCAGTTTTAAAATTTTTAGCATTGAGGGGGCGCTGGAGAAGTTCGATTGGGCATTGCGTCAATATAGAGAAAAAAACTCATTCACGAGCTATGCACTTTTACACATTCTTTAGAAGCTTTGATTTATAAGTTCTGTTAAACAAACTATATTATACGCAACATTTTTAACTTGGGCATAATACTCAATATCATGTTCTTCATATAAAATAAAAGCTCATTCAAAAAGGTTCATTATAACACCTATGATTGTTTTGATATAGGACCAATTTTATACCGTACGAGGCTTTTTTTATTTCAAGTACGAAATCCATTGCATAAAATACATACCTACTTAAAGAAAAGCGTAAATTTTAAATTTCGTTTTTTGTTTGGGAAGGGGAGCGTTGAATAACTTTACTATAGTAAAGGTGGTGATTTTTTCTAAACGGTTAAGAAAAAAAAACGGTTTTAAAGTATTGAAGATGCTAGAAAATATTTATCACTTTACACTTTCTCTATGCCTTGGTAGCAATGTAATAATCGTAAGATTACAAATTAGATATTCAACTTGTCCCTGGTTTATAATCTTTCTTAAAAATGATTGCAAAAATGTACGCATTGATTTTTTTTTGTTAATTTAATGATACTTTTAGTTTTATTTCAGCTATATCTTTATTAGGGATGCCCGCTGAAGTATATGTGTATGGAACACAATATTCCATAATTTGTTTTGGTGGATTGATGGCAGTCGCCATAATTGGAGTAATATTCCTTCCAGGTAATTCTGTAATAAACATTTATTAAATAATTAAACAAACATCGAATAACTTTTTTGTGTTATTCGATGTTTGTTTAATTAGTATGTTGACATTTTGAAATATTTCAAACAATAATTAAGACATTTAGAGCAGTGTTATGATACAAAGTTTAAAAGATCATTAAAAAAATATATTATTTTAAAATTGTCTTTTAAAAGTACTCGTCTATATAAAATTAGAATATAAATATAAACCTTGTTTATATTATAGTTTAACCATGGAATATTAAACAACGATGTATCGTTAATTGCAAAACAATCAAGAAAGCAATGCTTGAAGTAAGATTCGAAACCGATTGACGCTGAAATAAAATTAATCCAAATTTATTGTTTCTTGAATAAAGATGAAAAACTCCATATTACATTATTAATAACAATGAAAACGTCTGTTTTCAAGGGGTTTTATTCTTATTTAAGTGAATTCATATTATGGTTATGGGTTATTAGGTGAATTTTCCGAAACACCTAATAACGCATCACCATTACATGAATACTTATTAAACCATTAATACATTTCGTATTTATTTTGTTTTATTTCTAGTATTTTACGACCTTCAATTATCATCCAGTTACGAATATCTTGAGATGAGATTTTGCAAGAAAGTGAGATCAGCAGTAACTATATTATTTTTAGTTGAGAGTTCGTTGTTCGTGCCTCTGGTTATGTATGTACCAGCACTAGCTTTTAATCTTGGTAAGTATAAGTAGTTTAAAAAAAAAACTTTTAAGACCCACATGACGCCTTTAGAAGTTGCTCGACGAAAGCCATTAAAAATTATCCTTAGAAAACCCCTAGACGTCTCAGTTGAATTGAATTGTTCAAATAGTTTCACGTGAGAAGGAGTGATCTCTATAAGAACAACGTTCTAATGAAGATGTTTAAATAAAAAAAAAACGAGAATTATTACTTTACTTTGAGTCACCAATCAAGAGTAAGCGATGCATTCTGTTTAAAAATAATAATAAATTAAGCAACAGCCTAGTATCATTTTGAGTTTACTGGACAAACATTATTTAATGCCCTCACAGACGAGCCCAGAAATAAGGTTACACACAAAAAATATAAACTTTTAATTAAAAACCCGAAATCTTAGTGAACTGTGATTCTTTAGTGACAAACATTTAGTGACATTTAAGAAAAATCTTCCAGATACTACTCTCCTTAGTACAAGAAACTTTCTTCATAAGGAGAGTACGAGAAATGAAAAAAAAAATGTTCACATTTGATATACTTATTGAACGCTAAGGCATTAACACTGTAGAATCCCATAGTAATTAATTTACTTAGGAAATTGAAAATAACTTTTTTGTTTATTCCACAAAATATTTTAAAAATGTTTCAGAGGATACCTCCCATCTTCAGGTGTAAAAATATAATAAAAACTTAACAAAGTACTAATATTTTTTTTTATCAGTAAGAATTAATAAATAATATTATATTAAATAATAGTAGTACATGATGATAATATATAAAATTTAAAAACATATAATTTTTTTTAAATTGTAATTTAGAAAAAAACATACATTTGAAAAGACATAATTTATATAGAAATAAATAAATGATTTATTTGCATTTGATTGGAAATGGGAGCTTGGAAGATTAAATGTAGACAAAGTATTTAAGGAGAAAGGAGTAAAAGCAGGTATGATTATTAATTATGTTTTCACCCAATTTCACCGACTTGAGGATTTCAAAATTTGTTTAATTTATTGTTATTGTTAACTGTGTTCTACACACATATAAAAAAATATATAAGTACCTACTTATAACAAATATGACAGGTTAATTTTCAAATTTGAATTATTGTATCGAATTTTAAATGCGTTTTTATATTAGTCTTTCCATGTTTAGTTTTTATTATATTTTTATACCTGAAGATGGAGGTATCCTCCGAAACATGACGTGTTTTTTTTTTTAATATTTTGTGGATTAAACAGAGTTATTTTCAATTTCCTAAGTATATTCATATATGATATATTTTTGTATACAAGTATTTATATCTGACAGAACATTTTGTAATAATTTTTAATATTATTTTCAGTTACCGGTGTGGACTTAAAGTTAATAACGCCTCTTGTTTGCTTTGTGTGCATTTTCTATACGACTCTTGGTGGTTTGAAGGCGGTTGTGTGGACGGACACAATACAAATTTTGATTATGAATGGCGCTCTGTTCATTATTTTAGTACTCGGAACGTATAACGAAGGTGGTTTATCGGAAATATGGGCTAAGAGCGAAAAAGAAGACAGGATACACTTCTTTGAGTAAGTTGTTTCATATGAAATTGTACCTATTTATTTCCACTGTCGAGCTTATTTTTCTCAACATGTTTCGAAAGTTTTCAGTTAATTCTTCGTGGAAGTTCTTAATTCTTCTAAACGTGGAAGAAGATTTTGGTACCTTTGAAACATGTTGAAAAAAAATTTAAACATTGGATAAACAATGTTTAAATATGTATGTATTTCAATACAATGGTATTTAGCTTATAATTGAATACTAAATTTTCAAGACATTCTAATTAATATCAAATTTTAACCATTAATCATTTATAATTCAATGATTTTTACTATTTGAATCAGTACAATAAATTTTATTGTATAATCTAACTAACTATGAAACCATCACGACGCGACGTCTCACCGAAGGGGTAGGCATAAATAATGGACTGAACATTTCACGCATTTCTTTCCTGACAAATTTCTCTCGATTCCTAAACATTCATACATCGTGTCATGTACGCACGTCGTTTTCTCCGACTCCTCACGTTTTTTTCTCTCATAGTTTGAATTAATATCCAAAACGAACAGACTGTAACATATAAACATTAATATATCATCATCTTCATCTTATTTTAGACCTTTGGTCTATTTCTGTATCATCTCTTATAAACTAAATTGAAAGAGCGAATATTAAAAAAAAAAACTTAATTCGTGATTTTATTTACACAAATGTATTCTTCGCCCAGAGTTTACTCAGAATAATACCATGTTTTTTGTGTATTATCATGACGAAAGGGTAGACGGTTGTTTGAAGCAGCGGGATCGAAAGCTTTTAGTAGTTCAAAAATGAAAATGGCATATAAAAAGAATTACAAAATAAAACTGTATGTGTTTTATTAAATTAAAGGGGTAGAGCTGAATATAGAGGAAGGGATGGTAAGAGAATGTGTTAATTTTTTAAAATTATTTTGTTTTTTTAGAACAATAAGAACATATCGGAAAGCAGGACTTAGTTCATACTCTAACTCATTGAATTTAAAAGATGTATGTTTTTTTATATTCTTTAATGGGTTTGACAAACCATATTAATAATTTCATTACTATGAAAAATAATTTGTTTGCAGTTTGAACATTGATCCAACGCAACGACTTTCCTTCTGGAGTGTATTAATCGGATCGTGTTTTAATTGGGTATCGACGATGGGAGTTAATCAAATCTGCATCCAAAGATTCCTCTCTGTACCGACTTTAACAGATGCCCGCAAGTAAGTCTATTATATTATTTACCATATCAACGCATTGTTGGCGGGAGAAATTAAAGCCGTTTGTGTACCTTTTGTCACTAGAGCACGAGAAACAGTAAAATTTGTTTAGAATAATAATGATAATTATCCGCTGTAAATATAAATATAAATATTGTTATTTTATATTTTTTTATTAAAAATTATTTAATAAATATATATATATATATATATATATATATATATATAGTTTAATTCCACTTACGTTTATGGACTCGACCGGTTTCGGCAGCTCGCTGTCGTCTTCTGGGATCTCCATCTCTAGAAGATGGCAGCAAGCTGCCGAAACAAGTCGGAGCCATAAACCTAAGTAGAATTAAACTTAATATATATTATAGAGTTAAAACAATATTTTTTATTTTTTAACTTATTGAACGCTCAGGCATTAAAACTGTGGAATTCCATAGAAATTGAAAAACTTATTTTTTAGTACCTACTATAACAAATAGCCCAGGTTAATTTTTAAATTTGAATGATTTTATCGTATTTTAAATGCGTTTTTTATAAGCCTTTCTTTGTTTAGTTTTTATTATATTTTTACACCTGAAGATGGAGGGTATCCTCCGAAACATGTCGTGTTTTTTGATATATTTTTTTATTAAATAATGGATTTAACAAAGTTTTCAATTTCCAAAGTATATTTTATTATTTAAACGCAATACAACGTAATAGAAAAATACACAATTACTTATAGAATGAGATCAATAAAAAAAGAAAATCTTTTAAATTTAAATTTAAATTACTTAATGATTTTTGATTGACCTCAGATATTAAATAATTAATATAATTGAAATCGTCTTTCTTCTGGAAGTTTTATTAAATTTAATATAAAATGACATGCTTCGCCCTTCAAATGTATTTTGATAACGCCTTAGAAGGGCGAAACATGTTATTCCATATAAAACTTAATAAAACTCCTAGAAGACAGACGTTTCATTTATATTAATTATTTAATATGGAGTTTCACATCTTTGTCCAAGAAACAATAAATTACTTCATATGTGTTTGATATACTTCTGTATATATTCACTGTATATCATTTTATATAAATATACAAAATATTTTTTAATGAAGTGTAATAAAAATTGACTTCTTTTTCTTCTTCGTGTGATATTTCTTTTCATTATTGTGGAAGGTATAGCCAACTTTTTGAAGTTTCCAGGAACGCCTGTTTTAATGTTTTCAGTAACACTGCACATAAAGGAGAGTCGTGGAAGTCGGGAAGGAGGGCATATGTTCAACACTAGACGACGAATGGCTGATGATTGAAATAAAGTAGTGACATTTCTCGTGGCTGTTAGTTTTATAAAACACTCATAAATAATGTGTTTAAACGTTTTATTTGCTTAAGCTCATACTGATATTAAATTAATTGTTTGCATGTTTATTTTAGGGTACTGTGCATCTATGGAGTAATGGTGGTGACCAGTAAAGGACTGTGCCTCCTTTCTGGACTCATAATAATATCTCGATATTTTGGCTGTGATCCGGTAACGGCTGGAGTGATTTCAAGAGCTGATCAAGTATATTTTTTCATCTTAATTATCACACACTAACGTATATATTTCCTTCATTAATCCAATCTTATGTACCCGGCGTTGATAATAAAATGGATTAAATATACTGTTGTTTCAGCAGTGAGAAATAATTATTTATTAATATATTTCATGTTAATGAAAGTAGAATAAATGCAGTAAAAATGAGATCTCTTAGACGAATGTGTGGATACTCTGTGTATGATAGAGTGTCGAATGAAAATATAAGAAGTGAATGCGGTGCGAATGATGGTGTCATGAACAAAATAATGAAAGGATAATTAAGATGGTTTGGACATATGGAAAGAATGAATGAAGAAAGAATGGTAAAAAAATATATGTTAATGATGTAAATGGAACCAGAAATAGAGGAAGACCGAAAAACGTGGCACGATCAAATAAATCAAATATTGAATGTCGGCCATGTGAGGAGTCAGAGAAATCGACGCGCGTGTATGAATGTTGAGGAAGCGAGAGAAATATGTCAGGAAAGAAAAGTGTGGCAGTCCATTCTTTCTGCCTACCCCTTCGGGGAGACGGCGTGATGGTTAGTTAGTGAGTTAGTTATATTTCATGTTAGTCTAGGCTCTAAAGATTCCTAGATAAGATATGTATTCTATCGACTCAAAAATGTTTTACTTATTATTAAACTGGCAAAACAAACAACATTCCATAGATGGCGCTAGTGTAGATTGAAATAAAAATATGTGAAATGTTTCTTAACATGGTAACATATATATAATACAACTTTCAAAAACAATTGTCAGACGTGGTTTTCGTAAGAAGGGAGGAGTGGAGAATGTTGTATTACATAAAGCAATCGCTTAACCCAACCAATGATAGGTCATAAGTCCTGTAAACGCCTCGACCACCATATTCTGTTTCCAAATAATTTACATCTTCGTCTCTATTAAGATACAATTAATTCTTAGTTATAAAATTGTATGATAATAATGCACATTTGATAGCACCCTAGCAATTCTAAACATACAATTTCAATAAAATAAATTAAAAATTCTAGAAAACGTTTTATAAATCCTATTGTTGTTATATGTTACATAGATTTTATTTTCTTTCTTAATTGCAAAAAAGAAAATAAATCTTTATCGCTGCTATCTTCTGTTAGCGAGCTGCTGAAACCTGTTGAAGCCTTAAAATCCAATGGAATTCAGAATATGTACTGGTAATAAACCCTTTTTTTAAACGAAATTTATTTAATATAGTCCATTGTTTTGGCCGAAACACTATGATACTTCAGCATTATTACTGTTAAAATTTAAAACACTTATAATATCACAACTGTTTCGCCAACCGATGTTCTCATCATCAGGTGTGACAATAAACTGATGAAAAACAAGTTTATTGTAACACCTGATGATGCCGACATCGGTTGGCGAAACAGCTGTCGCGACACTCTCAGTGAATAAAGAGAAATTGTGAAATTTATTTTCATTACTCATTTTTTATAATATAACGTCTACCAGCAAATTTGAATTAACAACACATTAGTATTTTAATATGTTATTTATTGTTACTTGGGTAATGATTTATTCTTAATTTATATTTCATAATGAGTGTTTATAATGGAGGATGTTACTTTAAATATTGTATTCTATTTAAAATTTTTTCAGATTCTGCCTTATTATGTGATGGATACAACAAAAAATGTTCCTGGATTGCCTGGACTTTTTATAGCTGGTGTCTTTAGTGCCGCTCTAAGGTATAAGTGAGTTTATTTATTAAATATAATAATAATACACTTGTAAAATTTGTATATATATATAAATCACTTTATTCGTTATAAACACCAACGGTTTCGTTCCCGCCGGAGATTTGCAGGGTGACAGAATATAAGCCTGACGATAAAATTCTCCCTGACAGTGCGAAACCGGTTGGTGTTTATAACGAATAAAGTGGTTTATGTACAAATTTTAGAATTATATACAATATAATACAAAACAATACAATACAAACCATCACGCCGTTTCCCCGTAAGGGTAGGCAGAGAGAATGAATCGCCACACTACTCTATCCCGACAAACCTCTATAGATTCCTCCACATTCATACAACGAGTCATACACGCACGTCGATTCCTACGACATCTAACATAACCAACCTTTAAAATTAGATTAATCTGGTCATGCCATGTTTACCTCGGTCTGCCTCGACTCCGTACCCTATTTACATCATTAACGTATAGTTTCTTAACCATTCTTTCTCCATCCATGCGTTCCATGTGTCCGAACCAACGCAGCGATACAAGTATATTATTATTATATTTAATAATATCACATCACAAATTAAGTGCTTTATACGAAAGTATTTATTTTTTATTAGGCAGATATAATGCTGTTTTCCATGAAATCAATTTGACACTTATCCTAACCGTAGTCTGGACCTGCATCGTTGTCACTATTTATATATATTGAGAATACATAAATTTTAACAATAAATCTTCTTCTTCTATCCCAGCCCTTTCTCATTTATTCGGGAGCGGCTCTTCTAATAGAACAGCGCCAGCCTTCTTGGTCTTGAGTCATCCAGCTTAATTTTGAATAATTATTAATAAAAAATATAAATTTGAATTAATGCAACTGTAATTATTTTTTCTACAATACCTTATTAGACTTTTCACAGACATACTAATTTTCAACGTACAGAATTTTAACAATAAAATGAAACAGAGTGATAACTTATATACTAAAAAGGGTGGAGTTATGTTTAAAGGTGGAGGGGGTACAAATATGATTGAGGAGAGGGAAGAGATAACGGAAACATTTTGAACATGGGAATTGAATTTAAATTTAATTTAAATCAGTTGTTTATTCTATTTTCATGTCTGTGAAAAGCGTAATAAAGTGTTGTAAAAATACTAAATGCAGTTATATTTTTTATTCAAATATGAATCCACAACCCAAAGTGAAGGCGAATATAGATGAAAAAAATATTAATGAGCTTTTTTCTAGTCATATTGGAGATCATAAATTAAATTATCATTGATTTAAATCATTTAAGATACCAAATACATTTAATATATGAAATGTCTAATTGTATTTTTGAATATACGAGTACACATTAATTATGATTAAAAATGTACAACTAAGGCACTTTAGTTGCATTTAATAACTTATTCTCTTGTTTTTAAATGGATACGAGTTTTATTCTTACGACAATTGATAATGCCCTTACAAAGCAAACATGTCACGTTTATAATAATAATAATAATTAATCTTCTAGAAAATTCATGTTTTCGTCAAAAGCCTACTTACAAAACAATATGTCTTTTAATTCATAAATTTTCCAGCACAATGTCATCTGTCCTGAACACCATATCTGGAGTAATCTACAAGGATTTCATCTGTTCTCAATTTCCCAAACTCAATTCTGATGCACACGCTAACACTGTTATGAGAGGGATCGTCGTACTTTTCGGCGCAATTAGTCTGGGGATGGTTTTCGTTGTAGAGAGATTAGGAAGTGTATTACAGATGACCGTAACAATTTCGGGTCTCACTAGTGGAGCCATGTTGGGATTTTTTATAATGGGAATGGTGTTCTCAAGAGCTAACTCAAAGGTAAATCTTTTTTTTTGTTGGTAAATAATTATTGGCTGATTATTACAAAGGTGCCAAGTAATGAGTTTTTGATCTCAATTGGTGTTAAACATACAAGCCAATAACTATGCAAAGTTGCAAAGTGATTGAATAATATAGTGTAGTGCAAAACGTCACCCTAAATATGCTACTAGTAGTATATGATATATGTAACAATAAAAAGTTTTTTTCTCTGTTTCTTTGTTTTATGTTTAAATTACTTAGCACCTTTGTAACAACCAGCTTCAATTGATGATTCTCTTTATATACTTTTTTTGCAGCTTTTAATTTTGCCTGCGAAATTTAAAACTTTATGTGTCGTTAGATATAAAAAGGTTTATTGTGCTATTTTAACTACAATTTTTTACGATACTAAGGTTTTAAATGTTTGATATGTGCATTTTAAACAAATGCTATCAAACATAATAAATAACGATTGAAAAATGAAAACACTGATTTTCCACTTTTCTCGACATGTTTTAAAGGTTTTATACCTTCATGCCCGTAAAAACTTCGAAATACATCGAGAAAAATAATATCGGAAATGAAGAAAACAGTTATTTACTTAAATAAAAAAATCCGTCATTATGAAATTTCACAGTGTTTTCGCCTTAAATTTATCAAATGGTTTTAACTAAAATAAAACTAATTATATTGATCATGGAAGTTCTAGTCTCATGGTTTCCCTTATATTAGTGGTTCTCAAGGGAGTCGGAACTTTCCATTGGTGGGCGTTGAAGATTTTTAAGGGAGTTTTTTTGATCAAAGGCAAATTTAGGGGGTATGAAGGACCCACTACCGCCCCTCTGCGATAGATGCAAAAACGCGCTGAAAAGTTTGATTTTTACTAAATAAGATAAACATAAGTATATTTCAACATAGAGAGGCGTCAATGAATTACAATATGAAAAAATGATCAATTTTATGGAAATTTTGTAAAAATATGGGTTATTGCCATATACTCTTTTTTTCAGGGTACTATTACCGGCGCTATAGCAAGTGTCACTTTGATGATTTGGATATTTTATGGAAACACTATGGCTTTGAAGAACGGACTTTTTAAGCATCCCAAAAAAAGTTTCTCGATGGATGAGTGCGATGCCTCTGTAAACTTTACCACTCCATTCGTCAATAAGTAAGTGTTTTATTTTTTTTATTAATACATACCCTAGTTATCATATAGCCCCACGTTTGGGGTGCATTATTAATTTATCGAATATTCCCGGATTACATCGAGATTTTGACTACTAACGACATCTGTTGATTATACCACCCAATTAAATAATTTATCGGCTACTTCCCTGTTAAACCAACTGAACAAACGATATTTCTAAATATCATTAATATCTTACTTAGAAAAATAAATTAACCAAATACCAAACACCATGCTCGTTGATTTTTCCAATTTTGAATATCTTTTAGTAATTGAATATCGGTTATTCCATGTTTTCTTCGACCTTACAAATGAATTGTATATATGTACAACTGTTGGACCGTTTCCACATTCAATCATTTCAAGCCAGAGAGTTTTTACAGCCTTTCGCGACTGCTTTTTTCGTCAACTGCTTGTATACAACGTGATAGATATGTAAAAAGTAGAACAATCGTCAATCGACTTACAGACAGAAATATAGAAATATGTCAGAAATGAACAGCGATGGAGTCTTTCTCTTCGTTAGTCTTTTTTTTGTTTCAATCGTAGAATTTGGTTTGCAGCAAAGTCTATTTTAACATCTTGTATGGTTCTTGCGATGATACTTGGGGTTTTTCCATGCACTGGATTCCCGTTGCTTTCCCTATTTTTATTTATAATAGGATATTTGAACGCAATTACATTAGTATACATTTTTTTAATAATTGATTCTCATGACATATGATATTTATTGTCACGTAAAAAAATTACCAAGACAAAGACAATGTGAGATTTTTTTTCAAACCCAGGAACTTCGATGTGGCTGTTGCCATTTTGCCACTAAGGCCATCTTTGTTAGTTATAAAAATACTTAAAATGCTATTCTTATTTTTTTTTCCAAAAATGTCAACGCAGATAATTAATACGAATAAAAACGTCAGTTTTATTTTATTTTATGGGAATAACATGTTTCGCCCTTCTAAGACAGTATCATTTTATAATGCCTTAGAAGGGCAAAACATGTCATTCCCATAAAATACTCGTATAATTAAACTTCTAGAAAACTGACGTTTTCATTCGTTTTAATTATTTAATATGGAGTTTGACATCATTGTTCTAGAAACATTATGCAATGCTGATAACTAATTAATATTATTTTTCTATTAGTATACAGAACTCGACAGAAGCTGATGATGTCTTCTTCCTTCACCGAGTGTCTTTCATGTGGTATTCCACCATAGGAACCCTGACCATGCTGGCAGTGGCTCTCCCTGTAAGCTACCTGACAAGCCCTCCACTGCCTTCACAAACAAAACTGGAGTATTTTACCCCTGTAGTAAGAAGATTCCTACCCAGAAGCATCAGAGAACAGACCAAAGAGTCTACACCCATGGAAAATCAATATAAAAAAGTGGATGTTGTATTACAAAGTGTTGATTCAAACAATTAATAGCATTTATATTTATAAACTGTTAAATTAAAAATCTTTGTTGTATATATCACAATTTTTATTTTTATTTTTTGCAACAGCTGTTTCGTCAACCTATGTCGACATCATCGGGTGTTACAATAATATATCAAATGTCGCGAAAAATAAAAATACAATTGTAATACATAAAACAAAGTTTTTTAATGTGACAGTTTATAATGTTAACGTATCACAGTGTTTCGGCCAAAACAATGATCTAGTTATATTTATAGTTGCAAAGTGACAATAACAACTATCTTCTTCTTCTTCTTCGGGTCAATGGCAAGCTAGTCTTATATATTTTCAGATTTTTCTTTAAAATGGTTTTAAACTCTTATTTCACATGCTATTGTGGTGGGATATTTCGTGGACTTTGTGTCGTTTCCCGAGGCGCCGGGTGTTATAGTTACAGTAACGAGGAAGCACCTTCCTTGCCCCCAATTAAAAACTTTTATATTTTGTTATATATGTACATTTAATATCAATGAAAATATATTTATTGTGTATTGGAAACTACATATTAAATAAACAATACCAATGAAAACGTCTGTTTTCCAGATTTATTTTATTTTATAAGAATGATATGTATGTTCTTGCTTAGGCGAAACAGTCGTCGAACAGACGTTTCAAATTGTATTATATTAATTAACAATTAAGACTTTATACAATAGTATTATAATTTAAATAGCTTCATTTGGAATATAGTATTTAAAATATGAATTATATTTTTTTCTGGTAATGTGAAAAGTAGCTGAATTGAATACAATAATTGTATCTTGATAAGGACAATATCGAGTGTCTTTTGATAATGACCTAACAAGGTAAATAAATAGCTCCCTTAAAATACGAGAATGAACACCAGAAATGAATGCTTATTTAATCTAAAAAAAATAATAAGGAATCTACGATTATTATTCAAATGTGTGAACGCCTTTGCCTGTTTATTGTAAATTATTTTCTTCCTTCTTCCTTACTGTAGATGTTGCGATTTGATTATACGGGATATCAAACTTCTTCGTGTGATGAAAACGTCCCGCTTTCTCTCCATCTATTTGGTGGTCGTCCTGGTGGTCAACGGCCCTCTGTGATGTGGTCCCTTCAGGATCTGCGAATCTCTTCGCTGTGAATCTTATCTTTAAGGGCTCTACCCACGATAGGTCGCAATTTTTTTATTTTCTGCTGTTCTTAGAAGACGTATGGTTATGACTTTCTGCTCTTGCTTCGATTCCGTAAGACATTGTGAATTCACATGTAAAAAAGAAATTTGTTTTATCAATACTTAATTTCACTGACAATTGACATGTGCCGGATGGTTTTCATCCCTCCTCGGTATATTCTTTCAACACTAATGAAATATAAGAATAATAAAAAAATATGCATGTGAATACTTACTTACTTAGACAGCCGTTGTTGTCCACTGCTGGACATAAGCCTCCCCCATACTCCTCCACGTATCTCTGTCTTGTGCCTTTAGCATCCAATCGCCAGCAATTCTTCTAATATCATCGAACCATCGTGTGGGGGGTCTCCCTCTGTTTCGTTTTTCTTCGCGGTGTCTTCACTCTACCACCCTTCTGGTCCATCTATCGTCTACCAATCTGGCAACATGTCCCGCAAATGACCATTTAAGCTTCGCTACCCTTGCGACGACATCTGTTACTCCCGACCTTCTACGTATTTCAATATTTCTAATCCGGTCGGAGAGTCTTACGTGTAGCATGGCTCTTTCGTATTTCCTCTGTGCTACACAGAGTCTCCTTATGGTCGACTTGGTGAGGGTTAGCGTTTCTTCTGCATATGTCAGTACTGGAAGTACGCATTGACCATATTTAGCGTTTCAGACACTGGGGAATCTTACTATTAAAGTGTGCATGTGAATAGTAAAATAAAATGTTGTAAAAAAACATATTTATATAAAATTTATGAAATTTTCATAAACATGTCCAAAAATATATTGTTAGTGTATAGTGACAAACTGAGACTGTTACGAAAACTTTGTTTTTCGAAATCAGTTGTGGTAATCTAAAAATGTTTCTACTTTATAATACAGGGTTTATGTTATGAGGTGTGTTCTTATTTATACACACAGAAGACCTATCTGAAATCTTGTACTTATTGTGAAATGTGCATGTAAATATTACTCATCACCCGTAAACATCTAATCTCAAAAATATTGTAAAACTAAGTTTAACACTTTCGTTCACGTTAGCGCGAAAGTTAACTTTGTTTAAACCGCTAAAAACTTTATTTTTTCATTTGTAATAGATTTATTTTTTTGATTATTTTTATTTAAAACCTAATTGTAAATTATTCCTTTTTTTAAATATGTTGATTGATTTATTTGTTTAGGGGAAACTAACTTACTTACTACGCAGAAATAATGGACCGTCACATAGTTCTGTCCTAACATTCTTCTCTAGCTTCCTCTGCATTCATACATCGTGTCACTCCGCACGTGACTGACATTCAATTTAATGGTGCCACGTTTACCTCGGCCTTCCTCTAGCTAGCTCTATCTAGCTCCGTTCACGTCGCGCGTCGTTTAAATATACTTTCTTCACCATTCTGTCTTCATTCATTCTTTTCATGCATCCAAAACATTATATCTTAATGACGTAGGACAATTATATGCTACCGCATATATTACACATGGTTCATCTGTCTGTTGACAATTTTATTGATCTAGTTTCACTAGTCAACAGAAGAAATGATGCCAGCAAGATAAAGAGTCACCGTATCAGTCTGACGAGCCGATGTCATAATTCTTACTCACCAGCGCTTATAATTACTGCATCTAAGCGTCAAAGGTATTGCTCTTCATTCCACCTCTCACCACTTGAAGATTGGCAATATTCTATTACTTTATCTTACCATCTTAAACACTTAAATGACAGGTCATAAGTCCTGTAAACACCTTGATCATCCATATTCAGTTTCCAGTTTGTTTCTTCGTCTCTATTGAGATACAATTAAAAACTTATAACTTCATTCACGATGAATTAAAATACATCTAATTAATACGATTGAAAACGTTTGTTTTCACTAGCGTTTGTGAAAATTACTGCATGTAAGCGTCAATCAATCTACGTCTCCAGACTTAAAGATGATTTGATCTTCTGTCATTTCATCCAGCCATCTTAAACACTAAAAACGTCATTCGTGAATTACAGTACATCTAATCAATACGATTGAAAACGTCTGTTTTCACTATTGCTTATGTCAAAGGTATTTCTTTCTAATATACGCCTCCAGACTTGAAGATGAGGCAATATGCTGTCTCTTCCTCAAACCATTTTAAACACCACTGACATCATTCACGATGTATTACAATATATCTAATTTACACGACTGAAAACGTCTGTTTTCTAGAAGTTTTATTTTATTTTATGGAAATGAGATTTTTTGCTTTGCTAAGGCATTATAAAATGTAAACTTTTGATAATGCCTTAGCAAATATGAAGATGTCTAATCACTTGGTCATAATCACGGAGTATCGCTAAGTCATGCGGCGCCCAAGTTACAAGGAGAGTTATGGAGACCGACCAGCAACCCAGAGCTGAAGTGGATAGGACATGTCAAGACGAGTCCCAACAGACGCCATATAATAAGAGACGACCACAGATAAATGGGATTGCTTTTTAAGAAGGTAATTTTACTACTGTTTTAAATCTAAAATTATGAATATATAACTATTTAATTCCAATGCACGGTATGAAGGGTTAGCACAGTAGAGTTAGCATTTGTCCTTATCTTTTACTGTATAAATAAAGAGTAGAGATTTAATTGTTTTCTTTAACTGGTCTCTCAATCGTTTATTAACAGCAGACACAGAGTGTAGTGCATAGATAAATAATTGTTTTAATTTTATAAACATACGAAAGTAAGTAGTTGTCATAAATTTCACATATTATTATTATCACATAATTAAGTGGGTTGCAATGTTAGTTAATTAGACAAAACAATGATTTGATTTTATCCTCCAAACTAAAAACCACGAAGCCTTTACTTCAATGAAACATCATTAAAACGATTGTGAAATGATTTTTAAAATTGGAACAACATTCATACATCGTGTCATGCACGCGCGTCGATTTCTCTGACTCCCCACGTAGCCGACATTCAATATTTGAGTTATTAGATCGTGCCACGTTTTCCTCGGTCTTCCTCTATCTCTAGTTCCATTCTTTCTTCATTCGTTCTTTCTATGTGCCCAACCATCTTAATGATCATTTCATTATTTTGTTCATAACATCATCATTCGCATCGCATTCACTTCTTATATTTATATTCGACACTATACCATACATAGAGTATCTACACATTCATCGAAAAGATCTCATTTTTAGTGTATTTATTCTACTTTCATATTTCTTTTGCCAGTTTCATGATTCTTTAAATTTTTTCTTGATTTACGATGAACTATCCATTTGAGTGTTCATTTTTATTAACTGATTCGTGGTCGTATACATAACTCTGATATTTTGAACGACTTGACTTTGTTTGTCCCTGACAATTATCTGCGGCAAAGGCAACATAGATTATTTCACCTGCCTCTTTGTAGAACCAATTTACCTAAGGCAATGCCCGTGAGCAGGGCAATAATCCTTCTAAACCGAATCTCTTCGCATGTGGACATTTTCCACGATAGTGAGACTACGCTTAGAAAGCAACTATTTCTTATACAAATAATGAAAAAAAATTATATGTACTTCTCTTGTTCTTCTTATTATTTCTTTTTACTTAATTGTTCTTATTTTTTTAATTATCTTATGTTTTTTGTTTGTGTTTATTGTTTATATTGAATTTTTAAATTTCACAATTGTATCTTCTTTGTGTTTGTTACAGTTTTTTTATATTCTATAGCCATAAGCGATTTGGTGATTTATTGTGATATTTATGATTTTTTTAAAATAAATTGATATTGAAATTGAAACTCACATATACAATTAAAAAATAAATAAAAACGCAATTTTATAGAATTTTTCTTATATTTTATTAAAGTGATGAATTTTGCAAAGCTTACTTGTTATAGTAAATACTTGATAGCCCTAATAAAGCGAAATATGTATAAAAAAAGATATTTCATGGTTGAAGTTCATTGTAAATAATCAAAAAAAATATATTTTAAGTGAAAATCCAGTAATGTTTGTGTCTTCGACCGGTTTCGGCATCTCGCTACTTGACCAAAAGATGGCAACGAGCTACCGAAACCGGTCGAAGACACACAATATAATGAATTTTAACTAAATATAAATTTAAAAAAATATTTAAAAAATTGGCATAATATTCAATGTGGTATGGTGTATTTATCATAATATTCAAAGTATAATTTTTGTAAACCTTTTTTTGTTATCTAATAAATTTGTCTTGAAAAAAATATGTATAAAATAAATATTAAACCCTTTTAAAATCTTACATTTTGTAATAATTTTTTATAGGTTACTGAAATAATGGAAAATTCAACGAAACATTACAGAGGAGCAAAATTGGACTATTTGACGTTTTCGATTTACGACTATGTCTTATTTGTTGGAATGTTGGCCGTGTCCGCTCTCATAGGTGTATATTTTGGTGTATACAAGAAGCAAAGTACAACAAATGATTACCTGATGGGAGGAAAAAATATGGGAGTCGTCCCAATAGCCGTATCTTTATCTGCTAGGTGAGAAAGGCCATTCACACATGTAAAATATAATGCAGTTATCAGTGGAATTCATTCTTAATAAATTTCAATTAAATACTATATTTTGTGAAGCGTTTACCAGAAAATTTAACAATGCTAGTTTTTATATAATACTCCTGTTAGGCGAAACGTATTGCATCCATGTATTAATAATAATAATAATAATAATATGCTAACTTTTCAAGCGCCGTTTTTGTGATATAATCACCTCAAGGGCGCATTAAGACGTGTTTTAAATCTAAAAATCTAAATGTGACCGCTTAAAAAAACGATCGGTTTAAAAGTATAGTAGAACAAAGTATAAATGTTTAAATTGGGTATGAAATATGAAAAAGATGGGTTTTCAATTTAGATCTGAAATCTGTCGGATCATTTATGCATCTAAGGTGTAAAGGGAGATTGTTCCAAGCTGATGGACCGGCTACCGCGAACGCTCGATCCCCGAAATTTGTACTGGGGCAACGCTTCGGCTCAACTAATCTTCCTATTGCTGAGGAGTTAGTTATATGTAATATGTATTATAATATGTTTAAACTTATAGAAAACATTATATGGTACTACTAAACATTGTGAAAATAATTAATTTATAAACGCGACTGTTAATTTGGTTTTACAGATTTTTTTATTTATATAAAAGTATAAATATTAACGACAAATTTGTTTCGCCTTGCAAGGTGAGAGTTTGAGAATGCCGTCGAGAATGTTTCACTATTTTGCGAATGCCCTCGTAAGGCGAAACAAATTAATTACTAATTTTAATATTTTTATCAATGATATATTATTCTCAATGATATCATTTCTACGGCATTTATCAAATTTTTTATTGAGGGGAAATCCTGAACATGGACACCCCGCCTTTCTGGTCGGATAGTGCCGGACTATAACCGGCTAAAACCCCTCATCTTCTGCCACATCCCGGTTCCTGCCTTTCGGCCTTCCCAGAGATATGATCTTGTCCTATGGGGCACTTTCTTCCTGGTTTTCGTCATATTATTTTGTCTTCATTATATTCACAACGAGGTCCTATATCAACCTGCAATTTTCTCTTGAGCTTATCATGATCGGCATGATGTTGCTTGGTGAGTCCTATTGGGCAGATCCTGCTCTCCAAATTTACTCTTTCTTGTTGCTATCTGGAGCATTTAAAGATAATGTGTTCTGCGTCGTCTGTACCCTACCTGCAGTATATGCACTCTTCTGAACTTGCTTTTCCGATATTTTTAGGTACGAATAGAAAGCACCGTGTCCTGTGAGAAACTGGGTCATGTGAAAAGTCACCTCTCCATGGGGCCTTTTGATCTAGTTTATGATGTTCTTTAAGACTCTGCGGGTCCATCTGCCCCTTGTGGATGAATCCCACGACCCTTGCCAGGCCTGTAGGGTCCTTTCTCTTTTTTTAATTAAAAAAAATCTTTTTCGTGTCTTTGTAGGGCATTTATCCTACTTTCATCCTTTTTTTGCTAGCTCCAAGCTTCACTTCCATTCATATGTATAATTATTTCAAATCGTGAATTTTATAACGTGAACACTTATTTAGTTTCATATCTGCCATAACGTTACTTGGAATGCCAGCAGAAGTATACACGTATGGAACCGAATACGCAACTTCGTGTATTGGTGGAATAATGGCAATAACTATAATAGGAATCGTGTTCCTTCCAGGTAAACCTTTAATCAACCTTTTATTAGAATATAAAACAAAAGAACCATGTTTATAACAGCTCTTTTTTTCTAGTATTCTACGATCTACAGCTAACCTCAAGTTACGAATATCTCGAGATGAGATTCTGCAAAAAAGTAAGGTTAGCTGTTTCGTTTATATTCGTATTTGAAAGCGCCATGTTCCTTCCGCTTGTGATGTATGTTCCCGCATTGGCCTTTAATCTAGGTAGGTACTGCCGGTTATTAAATTTATATAATTAATTTAACCCTTAAATGCGCGATTTTTCATTACTGAAAAAAAATAACATTTAGGCACTAAATATTTATTGCATCATGTAAAAATATGATAGAACGATAGATTGTATGTTTCTGTATATTTTTATTTAAAAAAAAAATAGAATAGTTAAAATTTGAATCACTTCGCATTTTTAAGGTTAATTGTTTGATATAATGTTATAGATACTGTAATTATATTAATTGTGGTATATAAACTGGTGATAAATTAATAATTTATGTTATTTAATTAAAAGATAAAAATAAGTAAGAAAATGATAATTAAGAATTTTAAAAGTTAGCTAAACAAATTTGGAATGATTATTTTTATTTATTTTTTATTTATTTACATAAATCAAAATAAAATAAAAACACTGTTCTTTGTTTTTCACTACTATGTGGTTATTTAAATTGCCGACTAGTTTTGCTTGTACCCAAGTTTCCTCAGGGCTTTGTAATAACATTCTTGTTATTACGTTTTACAAGTTTGTGTCTTTGACCAGTTAAGGCAGCTCCCTACCCTTTTTTGGTGACTGGCGACACCAGAAGATGGCAGCGAGCTGCCAAAACCGGTCGTAGACACAAACATAAGTGGATTTTAACTAAATAAATATAAAAAAAAAAAATTACAAAAAAATATATTTTCATTATTGACAATGAACATTCTAACATGAAATTTAAAATAACAACATATATTTTTTCGTGCAATAGTCATTGATTATTCCGCTCAATATTGATTTAAAAAAAAATGGTTTGATTATTATTTTATATTTATGCATCACTGCATACTGTAGGGTTAAAAATAGAACATTCGAACACATTTTAAATCTGACCATCCGTTTTTTTTAGTTACTGGTGTAAATATGAAGTTTATAGTCCCGGTGGTATGTTTTGTATGCATATTCTACACCACTCTTGGAGGATTAAAAGCAGTCGTGTGGACGGACACAATCCAATTCATTACTATGAATGGCGCTCTATTAGTTATTATACTTCTCGGGACTTACAATGAAGGAGGATTAATAGAAATATGGAATAAGAGTGAAAAAGAGGATCGGATCCATTTTTTCAAGTACGTAAACTAACTAAAACCATAGTCCGATTGGAAAATATTTATAGTTGATTGCAAGGGGCTCTTTGCAGAAAAAGATATTATTAACTTTACGAAGCATTAGTTTTTGTAAGACTCGATATGTGATTTATAATCGGGTGGTGGTCTAGGGGATAGAACGCTTGGCTCCTGATCCAGGGGACATGGGTTCAAGCCTGGGCACGACCAGATTCTTTCTTCATAATAATGAGTTATTTTCTGCTCACATTGAAGATTGTAAGATAAATTCTAATATCATTGATGTAAATCCACCGTGATACGTATAATTCACAGTGCTTCAAAATTAAAATATTCGATTGCAATATCTTTTATTTGACGTATTTAATGACGAGAACCTATCATACAAGTTATATCTATTTACTGTTACATATATTATTTAAGAACAAATAATTAAATAATCTCAATAACATAAGATTGACTAAACAAAAAAATATTATTTTAATATTGAGATAGATATACGAGGTCAGTCCATTAAATACGCGAACTGCGTTGCTCAGGTGGTCATCAGTTGAAATTCGCGGGGGAAGAAGGGAACTGGCTACTTTGTTGCCGGGTGAGCCACTAAGTGAATGCGTAATTACCAAACTGTTGAGGTAAACGTACAGTTCGAACGGGGAATTTTTAAAACGTGTGTTTTATGCTCTTGTCGACAATGGAAATTGACAAACAGATATGGAACAACAATCAAATTTTTGGTGAAACTTGGGAAAAAGTATCGTAAATTCATGAAATGTGAATGGTTGTTTATGGAGTTGTCACTGAAAAAACTGTCCTTTTTATGTGGATCAAGAGTTTTAGTGAGAGCCGTGATGACTGCAAGGAATCGTCCATGCAGTCATGCTCAGGACGACCGTCGACTTACTGTGGCGATGAAAACATTGAACGTGTTCGGTCAGTTATGCTTTCCAATCATCGATTAACTGTTCGTATGATTGCTGATGAACTAAATTTAGGAAAATCGTATATGTACACGATTTTAGCAGCGCATTTAAAGTAGATAAAATCATGAAAATGCGCCTTCACATTCATCACTGATTGTTCGCCAGTTTCTGACCCATAATGCGATTTTTGTGATTGATCACCCTCGATATTCACTAGTTTTAGCCCTTGGCGACTTTTTTTGTTACCGATATGTAAAATAGTCATGCGGGGGCGGCACTGGGACGACGTGTAGACGATTAAACGTGAAACGACAAAACTGCTGAAGAGCCTCACTCCTGAAGACTTCCAGGGATGTTTTGAACAATAGAAACGGAGCTGGGACAAGTACATTGATACAAATGGGGAGCATTATGAAGGGGATAAGATTGATCTACTCTAAATTTTGGAAAATAAAATTGAATAAAAATCAGTTCGCGTATTTATTGGACAGACCTCGTATGATTTAAAAACTAATAGAAGAATCACCAGTCTTTCGAAGTCAGCCAGCCTGACAAAACCTATTGCTGTCGAAATAATGACAAAAGTGGAATAGTTATTAAAAAAATATCTTTATTATTTAATATGAACTTCTATCCAAAATTTCAGTATAATCATTGGATAATAATAAAATAATGGATGAAATTTTTTATTTTTTGAGTTGCCAAATAAAATAAATGTACAATTATATTATTTATCAGTTTCAGCATAGACCCTACACAGCGGATTTCATTTTGGGGTGTGACTATTGGATTGTGTTTTGGTTGGGTATCCTCAATGGGGGTCAATCAAGTGTGTATACAAAGATTTCTCTCTGTCCCATCACTGGCAGATGCCCGGAAGTAAGAACTGAAAAATTACGTCATCTGCTTAGAATATTTAAATTTGAATAATGCAGTAACGTGTTTCATTTTTTTTAGAGTATTGTATATCTATGGTGTGATGATAATCGCCATCAAAGTATTGTGTCTATTTTCTGGACTTATAATGCTTTCTAGATACTATGGCTGTGATCCAGTAACCGGTGGAATTATTTCAAGAGCAGATCAGGTAAGATTTTTTTCTTAGATCAAGAAGCTACTTTTATTTGATAAAGTAATGTTTTTTTATTATATTAAATAAATGTTTTCGTTATCAAACTATTTTTATTAGTTCAAATAACAATATTTTATGAGATCAACTAACTATTTTTATTAGAACAGCTAACTATTTTTATTAGATCAAGAAACTGTTTTTATTGAAGTAAATTCAAAGTGTAACTTAAACTTCAATAAACAATCATATGAATAATAAATTTTGTAACAAATCATCAAAACGAATTCTTTAAAAAATTAATTTTTGTACATTCAAACTTATAACAAAACTCTCTCAGTATCAATAATACGATATATTACACAAAATCTTTGACTAACAACATTTATTTTGGTAATTCGTTTGTTAGTCGATTTTTATAAAGGATAACTGTGTTGCACTTGGCATTTTCTAGGTTCTTTTATAAATTCATTAAAACGCTCAGTTTATCGTTAGAAATAATTGGTTCTGTTCAAAGTATGATTTTTTTTTAATACTGATAATAGTTACAGACTCTTAAAATGCTTAAGCACGCTTCATTACTTGTAGAGCAGATTTATCTCAAAGAATACTCTCTGTGGATAAGTAAAAGTAATTAAAATATTGCAGATCCTGCCTTATTACATTATGGATACGACAAGGAATGTTCCTGGATTACCAGGACTTTTTATAGCGGGTGTCTTCAGCGCCGCTCTAAGGTAGCAAGAAAAATACTTTGTTTTATAATTAATATATTTTTAAGGATTAATTGTATCTCAATAGAGACGAAGATGTAAATTATTTGGAAACAGAATATGGTAGTCGAGGCGTTTACAGGACTTATGACCTGTCATTGGTTGGGTTAAGTGATCACTTTATGTTAACAACATTTCCCATTCCGCCCTTCTTATGACACCAAATTTGACAAATTTTTGAAACTTGTATATATGCTACTATTTTTTTAATAAATTCACATTGTTGTACACTAGCGCCATCTATTAAGATAATTAATCCTTAAAAAATTATTTACCCGCAATGGGTAAAAGTCCAGTATTTGTCTGCAAGTATTTGTATACAAAAAACAGATTCTAACATATTTTTGAAATTATACTTCTTTTGGCCCGTTTTCGTTGAGAGTAAAATTGAGAGCTGCGCGCGCACCCTATTACGGAAGTGCGGCATGATGAAGTTAGCTATCTATGATAAATAACGCCAGGACATTTCACGCATACCACCAACTCACGAATTGCGAAAACGTGTCAAGAATCAAGACATGAATTAAGTAAATCGTAAAAAGTTTAAAATAGTACCATTGAACTGTCACATTTTAGTGGGGTAATTTAAAATACGTGTCAAATGCTATTTTCTGGACCATGGCAGACGAAAATCCAATCAGAGAACAAGTCGCTGGACGCAAATGCGACGGAACCCAGCCTAAATCGCTCAGGGCGCACTAGACTGGTCCCCTATGGGGGGAAAGAGGAAGCCAGGCAGACCTAAGTCACCTGGAGAAAAGCCCTGCAGGATGAGGTCAAAGCAGTAGGCCTCACTCGGGATGATGTTAGGCATCAGGCATGTGATAGAGTCAGATGAAGAAGGTTCCTTGAGGCCCTATGCACCACGAAGGTGTGACAGGACAAGAAGTAGAATTAAAAATATGTAGCGCAATATTATTTGTAAAAAACTTTTTAATAACAAGATATGTTTAGAATATTAGTAATACAAATCACGGTTTTTGAAGTTCCATTATGAATGATGAAATGATTTTTCCTTAAATGTTTTTTTACCGAAAAAATTATCAGTGACGAAACTTGAGTTTAAAAACTCAAATGGTGTTTTTGTTGTTGTTTCGTAACGCTAAAGAAGTATAACTTTGTATGTGTATACATAAATATACAAATGTTTTTATTTTTAATTTCAACGTTTTTTTTTTAATTCTAGCTCGATGTCATCTTTCCTGAATACCATATCTGGAGTGATGTACAAGGATTTCGTCTGTCCGTTGTTTCCGAAATTAAATTCTGAAGCCTACGCTAACACCATAATGAGAACGATTGTGGTAGTTTTCGGAACTATAAGTCTGGTGATGGTTTTCTTAGTTGATAGACTTGGAAACATTTTACAGATAGCTGTCTCAATTTCGGGACTCACTAATGGAGCCATGTTGGGATTTTTTCTCATGGGAATGATGTTCTCCAGAGCCAACTCAACGGTAAACATGCAAATAAAATCTGTATAGTTCAGTTAGTTTTACTTAAATATAAGATTATAAAAGAGGTTGCAGTTGCTAAATTGACATTCTCTATTCTTCTATTCTTCAACATATTCCCGTCCATTCCTGGGCAAAGGAATTCTCCATTTGCTTCCACACCACTCTTTTACAGACTGCATCCAGGTTATGCCAACGTATTGGTTCAGGTCATCCTTCCACCGTAGTTGCGGTCGTCCTGCCCGTCTCTTTGTGGTGCACGTTCTCCAAGTCAGCAGTCGTTTTGTCAATTTTTCATCCGAACTTCCGATGAGCAGCCCTGGCCGATTTAGAGTCGCTACGTTGTGGATGGTGTCAATGACCTTTGTCTTAAATTTTTTTGTGCATAACAGTTCATTTGAACGCAATTATTGTTTACGATTGGTTTTTAGCTATTATTTTGATTCTCATGGCATGTATTAGGCAGCTAATCTGTCGCTATTTTATTGTCACGTGAATTCTACATCAGACCAAAGACAGCTTGACAATCAAAACCCGGCACCTTCGGTATGCCAGTCAGAGCTCGTACAACTCTTCCACGAAGGTCGTCTCTCTGACCGAATCGTTTCAGACATTGTCTCTATGGCTTATTCCTAACATGGCTATTTCCATGTCTCTTTCTAACGCTCTTTGGGTCCACGTAGTTTTTCGTTCCTTTTTGGTCAATGTAGCACAAATGCTTCATACATAATTATTTCATCTTCAAATTGATTGGTATTTTTTTAAGATGCATTTCATTTTTCTGAAAGCTACCAGCTTCGTCCAATTCTTATTCTGAGGTCAACGGTCTAATTTTCTGGTCTGACACTTCCATCAACCTTGATTTGAAGTCCTTTTATGCCCATAACCTTGATCTTAGCCGGGTTTATATAATATTTAGACCCATCCTAACATATGTTAACTTAAAGGTTTGATACCATAACATTTTCTCTGAAAAACTTCAATAAATTATGAATTGTCAAGAGATACGAAAAGGGCAATATTGGGGATCAGATATATCATGATATATACATTTTGTTTTCAGGGAACAATTACTGGCGCTGTAGTCAGTGTCGTATTCATGACGTGGATATTTTATGGAAATACCATGGCTTTTAAAAATGGACTACTTAAAAACGAACGAAAAAGTTTCTCGATGGATGGTTGCGACGCTTCCTTAAATATAACCAATCCATTTAATAATGAGTAAGTATTAAAAAAAAACTATTTATTGTTTAATATAATAGTTATTAGGCTCAGTGGCTTAAAATTAAAATAATATAATCAATAATTTGATTTTGATATGATAATCAGTTATTCCAAAATCGCAAATTAATTTCTAACATACTCTCCTGAACAAAATTAATCACACTGCAATATTAATTTATTAAATAAGGAAAGTTGACGAATGCAAGATCTAAAATACATTGCTGAAAGTCAACTTACATAGACGTATTGGTTCAGGTCATCCTTCCACCGTAGTTGCGGTCTCCCTGCACATCTCTTTGTGGTGCACGTTCTCCAGTCAGCAGTCTTTTTGTCCATTTTTCATACGAACTTCTGGTGACCAGCCCATTATTAATTTAGAGAATCGTATTCTGCAAAGAAACATTGTTTTTTTTTATATAATAGACTCAATCACAGAGAATTTAATTAAATAAAGTTACTGCGGTTAGTTAATGGGTCATCCAACAAAAATTTTTTTTTGAGTCTTACATCATTGTTCAAGAAACAATGCATAGGCCGATATTTGTTTGTTTTTGCATGAATATTAGAAGACAATGCGTTTGTTTAATTTAATATTTTAACGATACTTTTGATAAAATTTGGAATGTTTCATCTAATTAAATAGAATAACGACATAATTTTAATGTATGGAAGCAAAGCCTGAAACTGGCAGAAGAAGGATGAGAGCAGAATAAATGCAGTAGAGATGAGGTCCCTAAGACGTATGTGTAGTATAACGATATACGACAGAATCTCAAATGCTGATTCAAGAAAGGAATGTAGAGTGGAAGAAGGTATTATGAACAAAATTATGAAAGGATCGCTGCGTTGGTTCGGACATATGGAGCGCATGGATGGAGAAAGAATGGGTAAGAAAATATACGTTAATGATGTAAATGGAGTATGGGGTCAAGGCACACCGAGGAAAACATTGCATGACCAAATTAACCAAATTTTAAAGGTTGATAATGTAAGAAGTCGGAAGAATCGACGTGCGTGTATGACTCGCTGTATGAATGTGGAGGAATCTAGAGAGGTGTGCCAGGATAGAATAGTGTGGCGGTCTATTCTCTCTGCCTACCCCTGCGGCGAACAAATTAATGAAAGGATCACTGCGTTGAAAAATGAAACGCATGGACGCAATGGAGAAAGTATACGTTAACGGTGTGAATGAAGTACAGAGTCGTGGGAGACCGAGGAAAACATGGCATGACCAAATCCATCAAATTTTAAAGGTTAGAAGTCGGAAGAATGTTAAGGAATCTAGATAGGTGTGTCAGGATAGTGTAGTGACCACATTAATCCAATTTAAAAATCGGCCATGTTACAAGCCGGAAGCGGACTCGCTGTATGAATGTGGAGGAAGCTATAGACATGTGTCAAGATTGAGTAGTGTGGCGGTCCATTCTCTCTGTCTACCCCTTTCCCCAAAGGCGAAATGTTTTTTTTTATTTTGTTGTTGTATTAAAATAATATTATATGTATATTTTTTTCAATTTCTACAGATCACAAAACTCAACAGTTACTGAAGAAGTATTTTACCTTCATCAAATTTCCTTTACTTGGTACTCTTGCATAGGTACCTTGACTATGCTGGCTGTGGCTCTACCCGTGAGCTATCTGACTAGCCCCCCACTACCCTCGCAGACCAGACTGGAGTACTTCAGTCCAATCGTGAAAAGATTCTTACCTAAAAACATCCGTGAACAAACCAGGGAAACAAAAAATACCCAAAATCGGTACAAGAAGGTAGAATTAGAACTACAGAACATCAAAAATGTTTCAATTGAATGACTGTATGTTATTAATAAGACTTTTTTACTTGTCGAAATTAATTAAATAGTTGAAATACCAGTGTTTTAATATATGAAATTTGATTATTTAAAAAAACTTATAGCCCATTGTTTTGGCCGAAACACTATAATACTTCACAATTAATAACTTTTAAATTTACGACACCGTTATTTCATCACAAATGTTTATTATACACTGTTTGAGAATGTCGCGACAGATGTTTAACCAAACGATGTTGATATCATCGCAAATAATTAGTTGTTTATAACACCTGATGATTCCAACATCGGTTGCGACATTTTCAAAGTGTGCATAATGAAAACATTATTATTATTATTATTTTATTGAATCGCTCATTACACTAATACAGCGCTAGAAAAATCGTTGTACCGAACGGGTATAGCTATCACATTGATTCTCGTGACATGTGATAGGTAGCATATCTATCGCCATTTTATTGTCACTTGAATTCTACACCGGACCAAAGACCGTGTGACTATCATACTGCCGTTGCCGGGAATCGAACCCTGAACTACTTACCACTCGGTCACGAAGGTTATAAATTTTATAACAGTAAATTTAACAGTTAAAAACTTATATCCGTTCAGTTAGATCTAAGAGCATACACATACAGATATTTCAGATGGATACATAACAGCAAGAGTAAGTCTTTTGGTCCCTTGGTTCCCAGCTTCACTTATGTTCAGCTTAGCCAAATCAGTCAGAATATTGTCCAATTAATGCTGTCTTAATGGATGAACAATAGAAATCCTGTCTTGATGCGTACAGGTATACTGTCTGTTTCCAGAGGATTGCTCCTCCTGTGAGGTGGACGAGTCCCGTGAGGCTGATTATGTAGTACAATATAGAGGAATCTGGTGGCGTCCGTTCTTTAGACATGACCGTATCCTCACATTTCACAGTTAGTTAGTCTTAGCCTCACATTTCTTCTATTTCGATATCCCAAATTGTTTTGCCTGCTATCATCCTCAATATCTTCGTCTCGGAAGTACCCTTATTTTGTTTGGTTCTGACTGTGTTAGGCCTTGCTTGAATGCCATATGTTATTTATTATTGGTCTTACGCATGCTTGTTCTTATAATACAATTCAAGTTGTATTTTGATTTTAAAACATATTGATTGGATGAATGCCTTGAATACTGTGAACAAACATAATACATACTCTGAGATTGTAGAAATCGCAAATACTACTGAATATTTATATGTATACATAAGGAAAAAAAATTGCGTAAATGATTTTCAAATTTCATGTTGAATTGAATGGAATATTTTTTTCCCTCGATTGTTCTTAAATACTATTTAAAATATATTGTTTACTCGTTCAGGACAAGAGAAAATATCTTCTGTATTTGCCATTACTTTCTGTTATGGATTTACATTTAAATAACTTTTGAAAACATAGTATTTTCAAAATCTTTTTGCACAATTTTAAAAATTTTGCATAGAAGAAGAACGTTTACGCTCCAAAAATGTTTACAAAATGTTGAAAAGAATCTTTGAATAACATTTAGAAAACGTTGTATTTTTACAACACAAAAGTTATTTAAATGTGAATCAACAATACAAATGATGGCGAATATAAAATAAATTATCAGAAATTACATGTAATAAGAAATATTATTGTTTTTATTCTCTGATAAGCAGAATGAAAAAAAAAAATATTCACTATGACCATCTTCTCTGCGTATGGTTACATTGACATGTATATTTTTAAAATGAGAATCAAAGGAAAGTATTACACTGTAAGAGTAGTCTACGAATCTCTTGATTTCTATAAATAGAGCAATAGCTCGCTCAATAAGTCTCCTGTAATATGTCTTTAGGGTAATCGAATTCCCTCAATATGGTGGAATTTAAAAGAGAGAAAAAGTCAGGTCAAGAATAATAAGAGGCAAATTGAAGGTGCGAGTCCCGGGGGAAGAAAAGGGAAAAAAGAGAAGGGTTTAAATAAACACACCTTCTGTTTTTTCACCTCAATATTCTATCTTCATTTGGCCAGATAAATTCGCGAGTAGATTTTTGGATAATACTATACTTTATGCTAAAAATTTGGTATACGGAAAAAATCTTTAAATTGATCTTCATCTTCTTCCTATTCATCTCTCCACTGCTGGATGTAGACCTCTTTGATGAGATATTATTCTTCAATAAATTGACATTGAGTGATTCTCTTAAAAAACCTATGTTCTTCTTCTTGTAGATTAATGTAGATCTTGCGATCTGTTAACACAGGATATCAAATTTCTCTTCATCTCTTTGGTGTTCGTCTTGGTGGTCGGCAGCCCTCCGAAGTCTCGTACATCACCATCTTGGAAATCCTCGCTGGGTCCATCCTGACGATGTAGTCTCTCCAGAATCATCTTCTCTGTCAACTCCATTTCACTCTTCAGACTCATAATTTATTCATTGGATATCCTATATCTAAGTCTTCTACCGTCAATAGGTCGTAATGTTTTCATTGCAGCTGCTCTTAGGAGATGTTTGATTCTGACAGTATCTGCTTTTGCAAATTAGTCATAATATTTTACCTAATGTATTAATTTGTTTAAAGTTTAGTTGTATATAGATATAATGGTCGTCCGTGTGGTCGACGGCCCTCTGGAGTCTCCTGCATCACGATCATAGGAATCCTCGCTGGATCCATCCTCTCGATGTGGTCTCTCCAAAATCATCTTCTCCTAACTAAATAATAAATAATAAAACAACATATTTTTAAAATATTATATTAAACTATTATATAATAAATGTTCCTAAGCAGTCTTGCTATCAAACAAAGATTAAACTCGTTGCAATATAATTTATATCAGATTTTATCTCTTGAATGTACAAACGAGTAATGCAATATTTAAAAAAATAATTATCTTGACAGTTTGATAAGTATCTCGTTGGAAAATATCTTCAATGTTGATATAACATAGCTAGGTCGTCGGAGATATTGTTTTAGTTTCAATAGCAGATTTCAAGTGTTCGGATTTTGTTTAATTTTGAACATAACTATGCGTGAATTTATAATTTTATCATATATAAAACTCACATTTAATTGTTACTTTAGTATACATAATATATTGGAAGATTAGTGAGAGTTTTTGATACAAATATTACTTGGAAAAGGTAAAGTTATCGATAAAAAAAATATTTTCTTGATCATTTATGCGAAACTTTGTATAAAATTATTAATATGAATAAAAAGTTATGTTTCCTTTAAGCTTTATGGTATTTTATGGGAATAACATTTCTACCATTGCTAAGGCATTATCAAATGTCATTTGTTAATATTTTAGCAAGGCGAAACACGTCATAGACAAACATTATTATAAAACTCATATAAAACAGGCGTCTATTTTACATATTAATTATTTTATTGAGTATATATTTTGTCTATCGTTTCTAGTACAATAATGGAAATCTCTTTGTTTAATATCAATCCATGTGAACGAATGAAACTTCAAAAAAACGGTAGGAGCAACCTTTTGGCGTGGATGAGACCATAATGTTACATGATACTACTATTATTATGTTTAACTCTCAATCATTTTGTTTGACCGTATTTTGCCTTAGTTAAAATTCAATTAACTGTTTATTGTACTCGTATTTGTGGTAGCATGTGGTAGCATGTGGTAGCAAGAGCTTTATTTGTTATTTTTCTTAATGTTTTTTAATTAACATATTGATATCGCTGAATGCTGCCCTTACTGAATAAATAAATGAAAAAATATGTTAAATACAATTTTAATGTTGTCATTTGAAATTTCTTGGTAGAGTTCATTATAAACAAAGAAAACAAAAATGTGTTTGTTTATCACATTTGACAATGTTTAAAAAGAGTTTATCATAGCATTCAAACCATTTCATTAAAATGAATGATAATTTCAATTCAGTTTTAAAAATGAAATGAAAGCAAAAGTAATATTTTGAAAGTTTTTTGGTATGCTTTTATTAATTTATTTGTTTAATTTCATCGGCAAAAAGTAACTTTATTGCGATTTGATACAAGTATTTTACCACCGTTACCTTTGAAGTCACCCACAATTTCTAAAAATAAAATCACAAAGCAAAGGTTCGCATTTAAGTATTAACTCAGTAATTTCAAATAAAAGTTTTCGACTTTTAAATGTATTTTTAGCTGTCTATTTCAGGTTTTCATAATGGATAAATCTGATTTCCACGGAGGGGTCAAGTTGGGCTATTTAAAATTTTCGCTATACGATTACTTATTTTTCTCTGGAATGCTGGTTTTGTCTCTTCTCGTCGGCATCTACTTTGGAATACAAAAAAAGCAGTACACTGCTGAAGAATATTTATTAGGAGGCAGAAAAATGAGAGCTATTCCGGTAGCATTGTCAATAAGTGCAAGGTAACGAATTTAATCACATTTATTGATAGTTGAGGTTTTTGTTTTGTAAAACTCCATTATTATTATTTTAATAATAAACACGAATGTTTAATGGTTATACTTGATTGAATTCATATAATCACTTATATAAATAACAGTTACAAATTTGTTTCGCCTTGAGACGGCATTTTCAAACGAGTTTGAAAATGCCCTCGCAAGGCGAAGCAAATTTGTAACTGCTGTTTATATAAGTAATTATATGAATTAAATCAAGTAAAACCATTAAACATTCGCGTTTATTATTATAATAATTAATCACATTTTTTGATAAACTTAAGGAGTTAAGGCGCCCTGTGAAATTTCGCAATGACATTTTTTTATGAATAAAAATATTAATTAAGCCTTGGGTTGCGGGCAATTTTGGGATACCTACTTTTAATTTATTTATTTTCTCTCAATTCCAAATATGATTATTATATTAAATATATATCCAAATCGTAAGTAATATATAACCACTGACTCATTTCCTCACACTGTGTCTAAATTTTATATGATTTTTTTATAAATCATGACTTCAATCTGTCGGCTTTTGACAACCAAATAGTTAAATTAAACCATGTTTTTTTAAATAGTCCATGTTTTTTAAATTACTTTCGCTTTTGTCTTTAAGATTTCGACAGCGACCGGTTTCGCCAGGCTCGCTATCGAAATAATGACAAAAGTGGAAGTAGTAAAAAAACATCGTTTTAAATAATAATTAAATAAAAATATGTTTTTTAGTTACAAATTTACTGCTTTATACTGTTCTCCCGACGATGAATGAAAAACCTTCGAAATATTTAAAGAAAAATAAACTCAAAAGTAGAAAAAAAACATAAAAATTGTATCGTTCAAATATAAAATAACTAACTAAATAGCCATCAAGTCGTCTCCCAGAATAATAATAATAATAATTAGGCTAATTTGTATAGTGCGGTTTTCGTGAATAACTCACCTCAAGGGCGCTTTGCTCACCTCAAGGGCGAAGCCACCCGTACCCTACCGCCATCCCGTTCTTTCCAGACATATTTCTTTCGCTATCTCAACATTCATACATCGTGTCAAGCACGCGAGCCGATTTTTTCATTATCTATGTTCATTTATTCATACTTACTTTATCTAATTCTTATAGTGCTGTGTCAGGTCTCCCCAAAGTTGGCGATTGCTTTCTCGCCACCGTGATTTCCTGGGAAGTATAACTGGAGTGGTTTCCCTTTACCTTCTCCAAGGATTTATTGTATATTTACTTTATGGTCATGCATTATTACTTTTAAAAATAACTGACTACCTAACTAACTATCTAACTAACCATCACATCGTCTCCCCGAAGGGGTAGGCAGAAATAATGAATCCATCCTTCTCTTTTCGCCCCCGCGGTATATACTGTGCGATGGATCACGAACCTCATCGCCACCAGTAGACATTTTTTTTTTATGTATACAACACGTCGTTTGAACCCAAATACTGTATAAAATTTATTCTTTTAGATATTGATTCTCCTGACATATGATAGGTAGCCAATCTATCGCCATTTTATTGTCGCGTGAATTCCTCACCAGACCAAAGATAGTGTGACAATCACACTGCCAACGCCGGGAATCGAACCCGGGACCTTCGGTATGGAAGTCAGAGCTCTTAACACTCCACGCCACGAAGGTCGTCAACGATCCCTTTTAACTGTTAAATGTTTTTAACTCCCTGTGCATTCAAGCGAGTTAACTCGCGGATATTGAATTTCCCCGCAATAAAATGGTCCAGTTACTTTTCAGGGGTTACCCTTCTTGGTTTACCAGCCGAAGTTTATACATACGGGACCCAGTTCACGGCTACGTGTCTTGGAGGAATTGTGGCCGCTATTGTAGTGAAATACGCGTTTTTACCAGGTAAAATGTATACTTAAAGTCCAATAACTTTAAACGAGCTTTCCATTATTTTATTACGCCTTATTTCATTATTTGAAAGTAAATTTTACCTTCGCATACAAGTTTAACAACTACATTATGTTTCATTTGTCATTTTCGTAAAGAATAATAATATATTTATTTTTTTATACATTTTGTATATACCTACAACACTTTTATTAAAAAAATAAAATTATAAAGATATGTTTCGGACAAACAGTCCTCCCTCAGTAAAGATACATAATTATAAAAATATTATAAAATTGTTGTTGTTTACATGATCTGACAGATGTTATAAAGATTTATTTGTCATAAAGATTTTATAAAGATTTATTTAGGAACATGTCTGTATAATTATATTTTTTTTATTAAAAGTGTTGTGTTTACAAAGTGTATAAAAAAGATAAATAGAAATAAACGATCATAACAACACAAAGTATGGCGTATATAGAAGAAAGAATAATAATGTATTTTTGTTTGGTGCGCTTAATTTGTGATGTGGCATTATTAACAATAATCTAAAACAATTGATTACTTTGTTTTCAAAATTTTAGTTTCTTTTTTTGTAACCCTGAAGAAGCTCCGGCTGGAGCGAAACCGGTTGGATCGATAAAACAAAATAAAGTGGTGTAAAAATAAAGTACACATTATTAATTATTTTTATGTAGAAATAAAAATGTACAATATGAACTTCTGATTTAAATTAATAGGTATATTTTTCATATGATGCGCTCACTTTATGGTGTATAATTTTAAACTTTCCATTGTCCATTGTTTTTGTCTAAACGCTATGATACTGCAACACTATAAACTGTTTAATTTAAAACACTTATAATATTGCAATTTTTATTAAACATTTTTTAAAAATGTTTTGTCAACCGATATTGGCATCATCAGATGTTAACAGCTGTCGCGATATTCTCAAAAAAGTATAATAAAAAAATGTGATATTATAACAGTGTTGTAAATTTAGCAGTTAATGATATAAAATAACAAAACACTTTGTTTTAACTGCGGTATGGTTTTTATAATTGATACCAACTAGTTTCGCTTGGACCCAAGCTTCATCAGAGCTATTTAAAACTAGCTGGCATAAATTTAATATTCATACCACGTATAAATACAAAGGTTTTATTATGTTATATCTAACGGTATAAATTCATATCTGTTTACATTTTTAAATACACATTTTTTATAATGTAATATTGGCTTCCAGCAAACCATTTCTTTGAAAAAAACGTTAGAATTTAAGAGTGAAATTAGAAGTTTTTATTATTTTACTAAAAGAAGATCAAATAAAAAGACGTTTTATTCTTTAAAATCGTTTGATAGTCAAAACTGAGTGTTTTATTCAGATTTGATGTATTTTAGTATTTTTAGATATTATAAAAAAGGAACATATTTAGGAAAAAAATGTAGAACTGCAAAAAAATAAAAACCTTTCAAATGTTTTGATAATACAAATTTTAAATTATAAAAAAAAAAACAATTAGATAATTTTTTACCACATCGCTTTTGCAACTATGAACTTGATTTATTAATGTTATTGTTCTGTCCACAGTTTCAATTATTTGTTCTGGTTAAATATGTTTGTAGATATTTTCTATTCTTCTTCTTTTTCGATGGCCCTACAGCCCATATTAAGCCTTAGCCTACAGTATTCTTAGCCTCCAACTCCTCCTGTCCTCTGCTTCGACTCTTCAATCTGACACTCGGAACAATTTCGCCCCATCTCTCCCAACTTTGTCCGTCGTCGTCGTCCGGTCTTCTACCACCTGGGTGCCACTCCAGCAATCTTTTTGGGGTCCACGATGACGGCATCTTCTGCACGTGAACGGCCCATCTCAGTCTATTCAGTCTGACCTGTGTGGAGAGACTGGGAGCTTTGTAAATATAGCACAGTTCGTCATTATGCCGCACTCTCCAGCCTTCACCGTCATTCACAGGTCCTAGAATTCTGCACAACACCCTTCTCTCAAAAGTATCCTGTCGCTCTGCGAATTTCGCTGTCATTGTCCACGCCTCACATCCATAGGTCACTACTGTTCGGATGATTATTTTATACAGGATGATTTTGGTTTTAAAGTGTACGTTTCTTGATTTGAGCGCTGGTAGTAGAGAGAAGAATGTTTTGTTGCCAATTGTGATTCTTCTTTCGATTTCCTTGTGATCTTCGTTTTTTTGTTATAGACTCACCCAGGTCTATTCATCAAACATAAAATCATTTGTTTGTTTTCTTAAAACAGAATTTGAAAGAGCTGAAATTTAAAGAGATCTACGATTATATTTTTTTCATGTGATTTATTGCAGTTTTCCATGGGCTTCATCTCACATCCTGTTACGAATACCTCGAGTTGAGGTTTTGTAAAAAAGTTAGATTGATAGCTTCATTCCTGTTCCTATTAGATTGTCTTGTCAATCTTCCCCTTATAATGTTTACACCGGCTTTAGCCCTCAATTTAAGTAAGTAATCATCCAATAAAATATTTAAAATTATAAAATATAGCTAATCAATACAATCTAAGCTAAGATGGCAGTGCACAGTGGTGTTCTTGTACCGACCCTTAAATATGGAAGTGAAGCATGGAACTGGCATAAGAAGAATAAAATTAGAATATATGCAGTAGAAGTGAAATCTCTTGGTAAAATTGTTTATGATATAGAAATAAGGCGTGAATGCACTGTGAATGAAAGCGTTAACAACAATATAATTAAAAGATCATTCAAATGGTTTAAAGACGTGGAAAGAATGAACGAAGAAAAAATGACGAATTTGTTATCAATGAAAACACTGTTTTTTTTCTTCTTTTTTGTCTTGAAAAAGTAATAAACAGTATTTTAATTCATAAAATATTCGACATTATGAAATTCCAGTGTCAACGCTTCAAGTTTATCTAAAAAAATATTGAAAGGTAAATAAAGTATAAATAAACGGCATTAGAAATAGAAAGAGGCACAAGAAAACGTGGTAGGATCAAACAATCAAATATTAAATGTGTCCAAATCATTTTAATAAAGTTTTCATTATTTTCTTACACTAACGCATTCATTTACATTGCTTTCACTTCTTATATTTGAATTTGTTCCCAAAATGTTTTTTCCCTTTGCCGATTTTTTCTAATTCATGTAGACCCCCTGCTTTCCTAATAGATTTTTAAAAAATGGTCGCTGCTGAATTCTACTCGCCGGAAGTCGTTGTCACCAACCATCAAAATCAACGATTTGATCCTCCGATTTTCCACAAATGAGCTAAATAAATAAAAAAAAGGTCGCCGAAGATTTCGATATTCGTTGTGCGTTTCAATATTCGGTTTCAATTAACTTGAACCATCTGATAGACCCCCAATATTTTTTGCAACTGTCGTAGACCCCCTACAAGTTGTCGTGGACCCCTGGGGGTCTATATAGACTACTTTGGGAACCAGTGGTCTAAGATATAAGATGTAAAACATTGATAAATGTTAAATTATTGTAGTTAGGGTCCGTGACATTGAAAAGTTTGAGAACCACTGACCTAGAGTAATTCACGGTTAATTCTTAGTTTATCGTGCAAAAGTATCATCTCTCCTATACATAATTTAAAGTACTCACTCACGCGATGATGTCAAGAAGTTTGGATGTGGGTAGAGCATAATTCGGAATGGAAATGTGGCTTTCAGTTACTTTCGGTGTGTTTATTACAAACAGGGGTCCTCAAGAACCTTATCATGCATTATTCCGGTCTGCCGCGGATGTGAATCCTGACCCACAGACCGGCGACACATATATATTACACTGTTTAAATTATTTCTGTTCTAAGTAGATTCCTATTCACTATCGTGACATGCCCTTACACTTCTAGGGGGAGTATAAATCTGAAGTGAATTAAGCACATACCAGTATAATACTAGTGACAAAATCCTTATACAGCACATCTTGGTCGTAAAATGAATATTGTGATAATTATTGTTTTTTGAACAATATTGTAAAATTTGTCTTTTTCTTCTTTATATATTTTGTATACAAAACTAACTTAAAACAATTAAATTAAATATCAGACATGTTTCGGACAACCCGGTCCTTCTTCAGTGATTTATTTATTGTTGGTACACAAACAAAGCATCTTATATAGTAGTGATAAGTAATAAAAATATATATTAAAACATATTAAATGCCTCAGTTAGATGTGCACACCAAGAACATAACATTGGAAGTTCAATTATGTTGTACCACCCCTCGGTGTAAAGAACCGTCAGGCAAACCAAGACATCAATTTAAGATAAAATAAAGAGACGTACAAATTTAGCTAAACAAGACTATAGCAAAGGTCAGAGAACAAACATACCAATCAGGTTTAATAAAATAATAGCACGAGACAAAGAAAAAACAAACAAACAAATATATATATTTTTAGTTGTATCTCAATAGAGACGAAGACGCAAACTGGAAACTGAACATGGATGATTAAGGTGTTTACAGGACTTATGACCTGTCATTGGTTGGGTTAAGCGCACGCTTCATGTAATTACAACATTCCCCATTCCACCTTTGGTATTTTGATCATGCATGACAAATTTTTGGAAGATGTATATATACTTCAAAATCTATATCTGTCTTCACGTGTCAGTTTCAGTCAGCCATCTATGTAGATTTGATTGCACTTGTGAATTTTTCAAGATTAACCTATACAACCGACCCACTAACGCCATCTATTGAGAATTATTTTCGGCATTTAGCAAACTACCTTATTAACACAATGCAAAGGCTGTCGCCTAACATATTGTTAGAAGCCGCTAGGAGTATTATTCCATTCTATATGCCAAAGAATTTGACCAGAATATTTGAAGAACAAATATTTGTGAGTGTATACTTATACCTGTATACGAAATCCTGTGTATACAGGTATAACTTATATAGAGTGTATACTTATACCTGTATACGAAATAGATATATAATTATATAGATAGGTATTTAAAATATTATAAAATTGTTTACAAATATGACCAGTTTTGACAGATATTATAAATATCACTAAAGAAATACCGGGTTGTCCGAAACATGTCTGATATGTAATTTAAAAAAAAAAGTTAATTAGTGTTTTATACAAAGTATATAAAAAAGACAAATAAAATATCTACAACATAAAGAATGGCGAACATAGAAAAAATGATGTAAAACTCCATATTAAATAATAAAACTAAATAACTTAATAACCATTAAGCCGCCTCCCCGAAGAGGTAGATTAAAGAATGATCCATCTTACTGTTCTTTCCTGATAAACTAATCTTTCTTCCTTAATATTCATACATCGTGTTATGCACGCACGTCGATTTCTCCGACTCCTCATGCGAACGACATTAAATGTTTGATTGATTTGATCGTGCCACGTTTTCCTCGGTCTTCCTCTTTTCTAGCTCCGTTCACGCCGTTTATATATACTTTCTTCACCATTCCGTATTCATTCATTCTTTCCATGCGTCCAAACAATCTTAATAACTTTTTCATTATTTTGTTCATAACACTTTCATTCACACCACATTCACTTCTTATATTTTCATTCGACACTCTCCCATACACAGATTTTCGACACACTCGTCTAAGAGATTTCATTACTACTGCATTTATTCTACTTTCATCCTTTTCATCCTTCTTTTGCTAATTAATGAAAACTGACGAATGAAAACGTCAGTTTTCTAGAAGAAGACAGGCTTCGCCCTTCTAAGGCATTATCAAATGTTCTTTTGCTAGTTCCATGCTCCAGTCTTGACGTACGGAGCTGAGACGTGGACATTGACAAAAGGTCTAGTCTACAGATTCAAGGTTGCCCAGCGCGCCATGGAAAGGGACATAACCTTGAGGGACAGATTTAGAAACGAATTTATTCGACAACAAACCAAGGTGACTGAGGTGGCTCTACGGATAGGCGGGCTGGTGGCGGTGGGCTGGCCATATCTGTCGGAGAACCGACAGATGATGGGGAAGACGGGTTCTGGAGTGGAGACCGCGTACAGGATTCCGTAGAGTTGGATATCCCCCTGCCCGCTGGACCGACGAAGAGGATTGCTGGACATGGATGGATGGGAGCGGCAATGGATAGGGGGCGGTGGCGGGCTTCGGGAGAGGCCTACATTCAGCAGTGGATGACAGACGGCTGATGATGATGATGATGATGATGCTTTTATTTGCATTTGACACTCTATCATTTAAATTTACATACATTCGTCTAAGAAATCTCATTTCTATAGCATTTATTATATTTTCTTATTTCTTTTCCTTGTTCCATACTTCACTTTCATACAAAGGTCGGAACAAGACCAACACTGTGCACTGCCATCTTAGCTTTTTTGAATAGGCTTTTGTTTTTGATTTAAAATAAACATAATTTTCAGTTACTGGTGCAAACATAAAGGTGATCATTCCAATAGTGTGTTTCGTGTGCATACTCTACACTGCTTTGGGAGGAATAAAAGCAGTTGTATTGACGGATACCGTGCAATTTGTGACAATGATCGCCGCTATAATGATTGTACTATTAATTGGAGTATACAGCGAAGGCGGAATTGCAAGAATATGGAGAATAGCGGATGGACAAGATAAACTACATTTTTTTAAGTAAGTGCATGTTAAATTGTTCAGTTTATTTTGTTATAAAGGATAGAACTAAAGAAAAAAAATTCAGATTTTTTGATGATATGATGAAAATTTAAATTTAGAAAAAAATAACTAAGTAACTAACCAACACGCCGTCTCCCCGAAATGAAAGAAAGGACTGCCACACTTTAACCGATGCGGCATTCCATCCTTCGCTTTTCGCCTCAGCGAGGGACGCAGTGTGATGTGTTGCGAACCTCATCGCCACCAATTGGTATCTTCCGCGCACATTTCGATCGTCCAACGTCCACAAAATAAATCTAAAACAATATTAATATAAAATAAAATACTAAAATAAAAATTATTTTAATTTAGTGAAAAGACATATTGAGAATGTGTTACGCAAATCATACAAAAATGACTCCATTGTATAATAATGATTTAAATTTAAGTTATAAAAAAATATTTTAAAAAATATTTGTTTTTATTTCTTCTGTACTTTAGTTTTGAACAGTTTCGGCAGCTCGGTGCTATCTTCTGGAGGACGATGTATTGTGACCAGAAGCTGACATCGATCTGCCAAAACAGTCGAAATAAAGAAAACTGGTGGAATAAAAATAAATATCTATAATAAATATAATAATTTATATTCACTGTCGATATTAAAATTCCACCAAGAAATTTCTAATCGATCTTTTTTATTGTGTTATATATATCTTTGGAAAAACATTTTTCGTTCGAGGTTCGCAACCCATCACACCGCATCTCTCGCGGGGCAAAAAGAGAAGGATGGAGTGCCGCATCGGTTAAAGTGTGGTATTCCATTATTTCTGCCTACCCTTTCCGAAGAAATGCGTGATAGTTAGTTAGTTATTATTGCGCAATACTTTTTTGCACTTTTCACAAACATGTTCAAAATGAACATGTCTTTATTTTTTTACACTGAGGAAGGAATGTTTGTGAAAAGTATTCAAAAAAAGGTCGAACAAATACAACGTTTTCAAAAGTACATAGCGACAGCTAATACAGATTAATTTAACATTTTTTAAATATTATTTAGTTTACAACAAAAGTATGCTTTTGTATTAAACATGTGTTAAAAGAAAATTGTAAAAAAAACCACAACATTATCGTTGTTTTTATACGCGTTTTTGTGGAATTTTTTAAACTTAATAGAAAGCCTTGTTCAAAATAACTTAAAGCTCTCCTTACGAAATGCGAAAAAAATGACATGTGTGCTTTGCGAAATTGGTCTGATATATTATCTGATGCAGATAAATTTCAAATGTACATGTTGTGTATTTTAAATAAACTCTTTTCATGTTTCCAGTTTTGACTTCAACCCAACAAAACGTTTATCATTTTTGGCAGTCACATTTGGTACGTGCTTCAGCTGGATCTCGTATATGGGAGTTAATCAGTTATGCATCCAGAGATTTCTATCTGTAGGAACTCTGGTCGACACAACAAAGTAAGTTTGGCACAATAACCAAGTCACGATATTCCACAACTTCTGCAATGCAGGTACTAATATGAACCGAGGAAATGGATCCAATTTATTTATTTATGTCAGTTTTATTATTATGTGTCACTAACTTATCAGTAGACACCTAAGCAGATTTTACTCTAGCTGTTATCGCTACATGGCACATTTTTCGTCGACACATTTGGAATAAATTGTTTTGAACAAACCAAGTCATTGTAGCAATAATTGATTATATTAGTATCTTCTTCGAATATCGAAGGATCAATTAACACACACTCAAGATGCGCACGACTTATTGATCTGACTAAAGTCAGTCGTAGCGAGCAAAGAGTTCAATTATAAATAATTTTTTTTTTACTCACTTAGTTAATTATTTAAAATAATATGATAAGTGTAGCAAAATTGCACAATGTTTGAATAGTATTAAATCACCAAACAGTTTGCATTGCTCTTCTTAAATCATAAATATTATTTTAATAATTTTTATTAAATAAAGCAATGTTTTTACTACTTCCACTTTTATTTTAAGAGCAGCGATAAGTAATTTTGGAAATACTTAAACTCTACAATAAAAAATAAAAAAATTCAGAAAATCAAATTACAAAAAAACTTGCAAACACATCTCATGCATTTATTTGATTACATTGATTATTCAAAAGTTACTTGCAACAACAACAACGAACCATCACGCCGTTTCCCCGTAGGATTAATTTGGTCATGCCATGTTTTCCTCAGTCTGCCTCGACTCCAAACTCGATTTAAATCATTAACGTATACATTCTTAATCATTCTTTCTCCATCAATGCGCTCCATATGTCTGAACCATCGCAGCGATCCTTTCATAATTTTGTTTATAATACCTTTCTTATATCAGCATTTGAGATTCTGTCGTATATCGTTCTACCACACATACGTCTTAGGGACCTCATCTCTACTAGATTATTAATAAAACAGAGATGTTAAGAACTACTTCCAATTTTGTCTTTATTTCGACTGCGACTGGTTTTCTGATGAGCAGCGAACAGTTATTCTGGAAATACTTAAACTCTACAATAAAAAAAATTATATACTACAGAAAATAAAAATTCAAAAAACCTTCCAAACACATCTCATCCATTTTTTTGTTTACAAAAAAAAAATATTATTCAAAAGTTACTTAAACCCCTATACTCGTGTATAGACAAAGCGCACTACGCCAATCTTTTTTTCTTACCCGACACATCTAAGTTTTGAAATTATCATTCAGCGTATAAAACTTTTTAAATCTCCCTACAAGATCAGTTTAAAACTTAAGTCGCTAACTTGTATTTTATTTTACTGCTGCGTTTCTCTCATTTACAGGGTTCTGTTTATCGGTATAACATCGATTACCATGGTAACTGCCACGAGTCTCATTACAGGACTCATCTTAGTCTCTAAATACTACGGATGTGATCCTCTCACTGCAGGGGTTATTACAAGATCTGAACAGGTATATAAAAATATTTTTATTTATTTAACATACAACTTTTATTTTATCCGTAGAGCGGTGTTTATTAATATTTTTAGGCTTTTTTTACCATTTGAATATTATATTTTTCATTTGCCACTTTCACTGTCGAAAATTTATAATACGTATATGTTTAATTAATACGAATGTAACTGTTTGTTTTCTAGAAGTTTGATTTTATTAATTATGAATGACATGTTTCGACTTGCTAAGGCATTTTCAAATGCCTTCGATAATGCCTTAGCAAGGCGGAATATATCTTTTCCACATAATAAAATAAAACTTCTATAAAATTGTCGTTTTCATTCGTATCAATTATTCAATATGGAATTTAAATCATTATTCAAGAAACTTATATTTTCAAATCTTGAAATTATTGTCTTTATACTACTTAATACCTATATAACAAGTTTTGCGAAACATTGATTTTTTTAATCGTATAACTTAACCTTACCAACCTTAAATTTATAAATTTAAGGTTGGCAACCCAAATTATATCAGTCGCCTACCGGTTAGCCAACGGGAATTATTACTATAGAGCAAGGTTCTTTAACCTGGGTTCCGCAAAACCTTTGGATTCCGAGAAGTTTCTGAAAGGTTCCTCGAAATAAATTTTAATAAAGAAGATCAATTATGACAGACCATATTTTTTAGACCGTCAAATTTTGCACCAGACCAAAGACAATGTGACAATGACATTGCCTTCGCCGGGAATCGAACCCGGAACCTTCGGGTGGCAGTCAAAGCAATTACCACTCGGCCACGAAGGTCGTCATTATAGTATGATGTTAGTTCTTTGGTGGTATCTACCACGCTCTGGGAGTCGAAAACATAATTGGATTTTTGGTCCTTGTCAGTCTATGTATATCAGGATATATATGCGTATTGTAGACAGTTGTCGACGAATTCTAAAGATTTTTAAGCGTCACATATAATATCTTCGAGGGACTCTTCAGAAATACCACACTCCAGAAAGGATCCAAAGGCAATGAAATATTCAATAACCTTACCACTGAAGCTTACAAGCGAGGATTTTATCATTTTTCTTGATTATTCAATCTCATTAAAAATATTATTTCTTTTCTAATTTTTGTGAGATTACAAACTGAAATTTTTGGACAACAAAATATTTTAATTTTACGTAAGTGTATTAATACATTTAAAAAATCTTATCTAATACAAAATATAAATGTAATGTTCTTCCAGATACTACCCTTTTACGTTATGGATACTCTAAGTAAATATCCTGGATTGCCTGGTCTATTTATAACTGGGATATTTAGTGCTTCTCTTGGGTATGTGAACACAAAAAGAATTTCTCACAATACAACATTCATTTACTAAATAATTTAAGACCATTTAGTAAACGTTCCGAAATCATTTGAATATATCTGTCAAAACTGACCACATTCGTGAAATTAAAAAATAAATAACATTAATATTGATATAATCTCACTGATGAAGGGCTTGTGTGTCCGAAACATGCTTGGTTTTTATATATATTTTTTATTTTAATTTCAGTTTTTTTAATTCAACAGTTTATAATGTTAAAGTGTCATAGTGTTTAAAATAATTTAAGTGGCATAAAAGGAAACAATAAATTTTAACTTAATAATTTGAAAAAATATACGTAAACATCGTTTAATGGATTCCATTTATATTTAATACGAAAACGTCTGTTTTCTAGAAATTTTACATTATTTCATGGGAAAGATATGTTTGACATTTGATAATGCCTTAGTTAAGTCAAAACATGTCATTTCAACAAAATAAATAAAGCTTCTAAAAAAAATTCTAAGAATTTATCAATGAAAGCGAAAACGGCCGTTCACAATGGAGTTCTGGTCCCAACCCTAATGTATGGAAGCGAAGCATGGAACTGGCAGAAGAAGGATGAGAGTAGAATAAATGCGATAGAGATGAGGTCCCCAAGACGTATGTGTGGTAGAACGATATACGACAGAATCTCAAATGCTGATATAAGAAAGGAATGTAGAGCGGAAGAAGGTATAATGAACAAAATTATGAAAGGATCGCTGCGTTGGCTCGGACATATGGAACGCATGGATGGAGAAAGAATGGTTAAGAAAGTATACGTTAATGATGTAAATGGGGTAAGAAGTCGAGGCAGACCGAGGAAAACATGGCATGACCAAATTAATCAAATTTTAAAGGTTGGTCATGTTAGAAGTCGGAGGAATCGACGTGCGTGTATGACTCGTTGTATGAATGTAGAGGAAGCTAGAGAGGTTTGCCAGGATAGAGTAGTTTGGCGGTCCATTCTCTCTGCCAACCCCTGCGGGGAAACGGCGTGATGGTTTGTTGTTGTTGTTGTTGTTCTAAAAAAAATAATTTTTCATTCGTAACGTCTGTTTTCCAGAAGTTTTATTATATTTTATTTGATGTGAACGGCATGTTTCGCCTATCTAAGACATTATCAAATATGGATAAAACATGTGAGTAAAAAATTAATCATTTTATACATAATTTATGGTGAATTTAAAACCCTCCACTATTTTCAGATCAATGTCTTCGTATTTAAACTCTATTTCTGGAGTTTTATACAAAGATTATGCATGTTTCTTATTTCCAAAAATTGCCACCAACGCAAATGCCAACAACATCATGAGGGTACTGGTAGTGGTTATAGGAACCATTGGAATGTTAACGGCGTTAGCAGTGGATCATGTCGGAAATTTACTGGAACTGACCATTAGCTTTGCTGGTGTGACAAATGGCGTGATGCTGGGAAGCTTTGTAATGGGAATGATGTTTTCCAGAGCTAATTCTAAGGTAAAGCTAAAATAATTAAAATTTATTTTGATCGTAAAATAACACAACTCTTGACTGATCTTAGCTTAGCTAACTAACTAACTAACTTACCATCACGCCGTCTCCCCGGAGGGGTAGGCAGAAAGAATGGAACGCCACACTGTTCTGTCCTGACATACGCCTCTCGCTTCCTCTACATTCATACATCTTGTCATGCACGCACGTCGATTTTTCCGACTCCTCACGTGACCGACATTCAATATTTGATTGATTTGATCGTGCCACGTTTTCCTCGGCCTTCCTCTATTTCTAGCTCCGTTCACGCCGTTTACATATACCTTCTTTACCATTCTGTCTTCACTCATTCTTTCCATGTGTCCAAACCATCTTAATGACCCTTTCCTTATTTTGTTCATAACACTTTCATTCGCACCACATTCACTTATTATACTTGCATTTGTCACTCTATCATAATACAGATTTGCCACACATTCGTCTTAGAGATCTCATTTCTACTGCATTTATTCTACTTTCATCCTTCTTTTGCCAGTTCCATGCTTCACTTCCATACATAAGGGTCGCTTAGCAGTAGCTTAGCAGTACAAAATAATTTAAATTACTAGGATGCAGTAGGCGTGCACAAATTATGTTGTTTGAAATTTTATGGTAGAAGTTCATTTTAAATAATGAAAATAGTTTTTTTTAATATATTATACAATACATTCTTATTATTTATATTATCGATCAGCCAAGATAATTTCATAATATGATAAAAAAATATATTGTTTTCATCAAACTGAAAGTCACTTTAAATATTGATGGTTGAGGTATTAGTTTTATAAAACTCCATTATTGATTTATATTAGTTAACAGATTGTTAAGTGGTTTTACTTAGATTTAATTAATAAAAAATATATAAATTGTGACAAATTTGTTTCGCCTTGCGAGGGCACTCTCAAACTGCTCAAAGTTTGAGAATGCCCTCGCAAGGCGAAACAAATTTGTCACAATTTATATAATTTATAAAAATTAAATCGAAGTAAAACCACTAAACAATCGTGTTAATTATTATAAATTAAAATCATTTTGAATACCCTATTTTTGTATATTAATTGAGAGGTGGTCTTCTACCTAAATATCTGACCAGGTTACTTATAAATAAAAAGTCAAGGGTATCCAACGAGGAAAAATATATTTTTAAAGAATCAATACGACGTTTTCAAATGGATTAAAAAATATAAATGTTTATAAACATGCCACATTGTGACATGTCACAAGTTGCTAAGGATTCTGAAAATGTTCATAAGTTTAGAAATCAATACACAATGAACGTCCGGGCACATTTACATAAGGGTTTTACGTTGTTCGGGCTTCTTTGTGTGTTTACTGCTTTCTTGTGTTTATGTTATATTTAAAGTACTAAATGTTCTATTAAAATATAATATATTATGTCATTTGTAAAAAGAAATATTTTTTATTACTGAATAAACATTATTAAAATAAAAATAAATTAACTAAAAAAAACTAACTCAAACTAATTAACCAACACGCCATCTCCCCGAAGGGGTAGGCAGAAAGAATGGAATGCCACACTTTTCTTTTCTGACATATTTCTCTGACTTTTCACGTGACCGACTGTCAATATTTGAATAATTTGATCGTGCCACGTTTTCCTCTCTTTCTAGTTCCATTTACATCGTTTACATATACTTTTTTTACCATTATTTCTTCATTCATTTTTTCCATGTGTCCAAATCATCTTAATGATCTTTTCATTATTTTGTTCATAACACCATCATTCGCACCGCATTCACTTCTTATATTTTCATTCGACACTCTATCATACACAGAGTATGTACACATTCGTCTAAGAGATCTCATTTCTACTGCATTTATTATGATTTCATCCTTCTTTTACCAGTTCCATGCTTCGCTTCTATACATTAGGGTTGGTACAAGAACACCATTGAACAAGAATTTATTTATGCAAAAACAAAAAATACAAGAACTTACTTAAGCTTATCAAAATTTTATTTGAGTTTGCAATTTCCCAGAATTCATGTAACAAAGTACTTCTTCTGCAAACGTACAAGCTTCCCGACTCATTTGTACAAGCTTATAAAAATTTTCTCAGGGCACAATCTCCGGCGCTTTCGTGAGCATCATCTTTATGGCGTGGATGCTGTATGGAAATTCTGCGGCAATAAACAACGGAGCCTTCATATATCCAAGGAAACCGTTCTCGGTGGATCAGTGCGACCCGCTTGCAAACATCTCATACACTTCCGAGGATGAGTGAGTTCATATTGCTTTATGTCTTTCCTTGCTTCCTTCCATAAATGGCGAGGATTTTACTGTTTTCATCAAATTTAACGGTACGCTGTAAAAATGCAATAATTCAGTAGTCCGTCATCTTTAGCGATGATATGAATGCTTTTTATGGTCGTTTATAGTTTTATTATTCTCCATAATGTTGACCATTCGAATTATGGTAATAATATATATATTCCGGAGAGAATAATAGCATTAGAATTATTATGAACAATCATTATTTTAACACGTTTCATATGGAATATATTTTTATTTATACTTTCCACACTGAAAATATCAGTTTTTTATAATTATATAATTTTTTTGTGATTCCTTGATAGCTTTTCAGTCCAAATTATTAAGCAACACTGTTTAAAGATGGTATGTAAGAAAAGTGCCTTTTTAGGGATCAATAAATATTTTTTTCTTAATTTTAGAGTTAATTTGTCGATTTTTGATTTTTCGCCACAAAAATTTAAAATGCTCACATAATTTAAAAAAAAACACATATTTATTTCAAATAAAATATCATAGGTATAAAACACTGACAATTATCAAAAACCAACAGAATCAGTACTTTGTAGTTCCTCCTTTTTTTTTTTTAATTAAGAGTCCACAGATTCTTAATAAAAAATAATCTTTTGAAAATGTCCAGCATTTAAGCTATCTTCAAAAAACAAATTACGAATTAAAACATTATTTTTCCCCTTTCGGATTTATTTTTCTCGGCATGTTTTGAAGGCTTCCACCTTCATCATCGGTGGTCGTCAACATAGGTTGATGAAACAGCTGTCGCGTAAAATAAAATACAATTGTGATACAAAAAACAAAGTTTATTCATTCAGTTTGGTGTAGTGTGTTTTAAACATGCACAATCGTTGTTTTTGGTAGTATTTCTGCATGTATGTAACTAAAAAAATACTAAAAACGTCATGTGTATCAATGTGCCCTACACAAAACTAACAAAATTTTCTATTTACTTTCACTGAACGTGTCACTAAATTCTGATAAAGTTTTACCCCCCATGTTTGAGGGAAAAAATGCTGTAAAATGTACAGCTCGCGGGCCGCAAAAAAAGATTCGCAGGTCGCATGCGACCGCAGGGTTGGTTGACCGCAGGGTTGGTTGGATTGAGATATAAAAATATAAATATTTTGGTTTACAGATCGCGCGATGCTAATGGCGTTTTCTTCTTGTATCGAATATCTTTTATCTGGTACTCAGTGATTAGTACTTTGATAGTTTTAATAGTCGCTCTTCCAGTCAGCTACCTCACTAATCCACCTCACCCTTCAAAGACTAAGTTAAAATACTTCAGCCCGGTTGTGAGGAGATTTCTACCCAGTGGAATCCAGGAACAAGGAAGAGAGACTGGCGAAGGTGAAGAAGAAGGACTTGTCATGGACACATTTAAGAACTCTGAAGGATAAATTTTGTATCAAACCAAATCATTAGTAATCTTGTTACTTGTCTATTTGACAAATATCATTTGACCATTATAATGTTTGGACAGCAATTTTCAAAATAAAAGCATTGGAAACATTCTAAGAGAATTTATTTTTATACCGATAAGCTATAGTAATATATTGATTTAGCGTGCTTATAACGTAGAATTATTAAAGGTTCAGTTTGAAAATGCCCTCGCAAGGCGAAACAAATTTGTAACTGATATTTGTATAAGAGATTATATGAATAAAAAACAAAGTAAAACCATTAAACATTCACGTTTATTATTATAATAATTAGAATTATTTGTTTCCTACCATTATATGTTATTATTATTTTGCTAAATAATACTCTACGTAATGCTAAGTCAAATAGATGCAAACCTTTACATGTTTCCTAGCATTTTTCATGTATTAAACCATAATACAAATGTAAGTATATAGTACATTAAAAACTTTTCCTCTATACAATCTAGCAAAAAAATAATAAAACTACCTTAAACTTTTGTCACCTTTCTTATTAATTGTAATCAACTTCCTTTTATTGTGTATCGTCTTTAATTTATTATGTTTCATCGTTTTTGACCCTATGTTATGTGTTATTGTTCCTACTTGTTACTGTTTTTATTATTATTATTATCATTATTTATTATTATATTTTCCACCTTTAATATTTTCTCCTATAAATAGTCACTAACCGTTCTTTTAATTAAAACACATAAAGTTTCGAAAAATTTTACATTTGATATAGTATTGTAACACCTGATGATGTCAACATAGGTTAACAAAACAGCTGTCGCGTAAAATAAAATAAAAACAATTGTGATACACAAAACAAAGTTTTTTTAATTTAACAGTTTTTAATGTTAAAGTATCAAAGTGTTTCGGCCAAAACAATGGACTAGTTATTAATTGCTTTTGAAGCTTTGGAGTATCCTATGAATATTAAATAAATACTGTTTCATTCCATTAATGGTTGTTAATTGATATGATTTTAATTAAACTTATTTTGACATTTAAAGAAACACGAAGAAGCAATGTATAAGAAAGCATATCTAATAAATGGAACAAACCTCTTCAAGTTCACAAGATACTACATCATTCAAAAAGTTCTCGTTTTTCTGCTGATACACTACCAAACGCATGTTTATAACCCCCTGACAGCGCAGGTCCTAAAATGTTTCATGACTGACCACAAATATCAACGTGTGTACTACGAACCGTATCCTTCGTTGTGTATCCTTTGGGGATAAATTTGCGGTGCCTGCAACTGACTTTGAATAGTTAAGGCTGCCGAAATATGCAGGGAACACGTGAATGCCGCCCGCTCCAAAGTCCATATAACGTAGAATCACAGAGTTTTTAAAAAATAACTGTACTTAAAGTAATGTTTACGTTAAAATAAAAAAAATGTTCTTTAAAATTTCATAGTAGAAGTGAATTGTAAATAATGAAGTTTTTTTTTTTTAATGTACCGATATTTAGTTAATCGACTTATATTAATGTATTAGACCGGTTTCGGCGGCTCGCTATCATCTTCTGAAGGCGAGAACACCAGAAGATGGCAGCGAACTACCGAAACCAGTCGAAGCTATACACATAACATAAGTCGAATGAACTAAATATACATTAAAAAAATATGATTTTTTTTCATTGT